>PVJD01003529.1:0-160576 GCA_004026545.1 Mormoops blainvillei | reverse complement strand
CTGAAGCAGCAGAGGGTTGCCGTGCTTGGCACACTCCAGGGGGCCTGGCGACACTGAGTCCTCCCTGTCGGTGCGCACCGCGAGGGGTTGGTTAGTTAGGTCACATGCCGCACGCCCAGGAACCTTTGGTACGTGGCAGAAAGCCAGCGCAGAAAGTCGATGTGTGGCCGTGGGCAAGCGCTGCCTCACCGGGCCACGCACACTGGAGACTGTGTTCCCACACGCAGCTCGGGACAAGTCCCACGGCTGGCGGTCTGCACATGTTTTACTGCCTCTAAGTTCTTAATATTATACTAGTTGGCAACATAAAATCACCAGTTAGAAGCCCCAATAAGTTAAAAACAATAGCCCCACAGACCCTGCCAATCCTAGTTTCTTCAATGTTTAGTGTCACTAAGTGGCAGAAAGGCATCCTTCTGAAGTCGTTATGCTTCCTGCGCTTGGACCTGGATGGCAAGTGTTCTGGGCATCATGGGTCAGCTCGTCATGAGGACGGGGCCAGCTGCACGTTGACGGGCGCCGCTTTTCGAGTCGCCACAGTACTGGGTACAGAAAGGACACAGGACACACTACATTCACGCTCTCTTCCATTCACTCGCAAGTGTTTATTTCTGTAACGATATTTGCTGACTGCCTACTTTGACCCGGGTTCTCTCAGTCTCCAGGAAGGCGCTGTAAACAAATTGGACATGGGTCTTAGTCCCTGAAACAAGTGGTACCCGTACATCACACATTTATAGAAATAAATGCAGAACTACAGACTATATTAAACACTCTAAAAATCAAAGGGAGCTATGTGGACGCATATGAAAGGGACCTACTGGAGTTTTGGGGGACTGCCGATATTGTCGAGGAAAAATGCGACCCTTGTGCTGCCATTTCTCTCAATGTCCCAAGACAGGCTTGAGGTACAGATTTCTATACAAAATTACCAAATTAAAATTTCAAAATTGTTTAAGATATTTTGAAGGCCACAAGAACTAGGCATCATCCAGTTGCCAGCATGTTTTGTCTTTTTTTGACCTTTGTCCTCAAATCTAGGACAATGTCATCTCAGGAAGGGAAGGATCAGACTAGAAGATGGTATCATGTGGGTCAAATTCTGAGTCAGGGGAGGGAGCACTGGGGTTTGGAGAAGCCAGACTGAGAGCAAGATCGCAGCATCTTTTATGTTCATGACTTCTGAGTAATTTTCATACCATTAAGAAGGGCAGAGCAACAGTGGTTCCTTGCTTGGGCTTTGGATCAAACAGACCTGAATCTTAGATGAGCTTCTAAAGCTCTCATCTTTAATTTTTTAGTCATAAAACTAAAAAAAAACAAAAACAAACAAAAAACAAAAAACCTATCCCATAAAGTTTTGGGGAGGATTACATGAGATCATTAATTTCAGGCACTTATCACAATACTTGAAACACAGTTAGGGCTCAAGAAATAGTAGCCATAATACAACTATAGTTAATCTCATTTTTATATGTTTTTTATATCTTATTTTTTTAATCCAGCCCAGGCCTCCTGATCCCGTGAACTCTTCACACTACCCCATGTCCTTGCGTTTGGGCCCCAGCAACCCAACATAATATCTAGCCTCTGGAGCAAAGGTCATACACAGTGGGCCCCCTGGACTTCTGTCTGTGCCTGACGGGCCCGTCGCAGGCAGGAACAGAATGTACAGATGGAAGTGGGCATTTCAGGGCCAGCCTTGAGCACAGAATTTGGGAAAAATACTTTTTTGGGGTGTTTGTTATGCCAAGCTCTGCTCTACGTGAATTGGGAGTTAACTGTGACCCATACGCCAACTCTGGCCCACTGCCTGTTCTGTAAATAGTTGATTGGAAAGACAGCCAAATGCATGTGTTTACCTATTGTCTATTCTGTTTGCAGTACAAGGGGACAGCTGAGCAGTTACCACAGAGACTATATAGCCACAAAGTCTAAAGGATTACTATCAGGCCTTCTACAAAAACATGCATGGGGACACCTGGGACAGAGGGATGATGAGCACCGGAGGTGGGGAAACAGGGAGCGACAATGCAGTAAGAGCCTGACAAGAGAAACAGGACCAGGACGCGGAGCCGAGCAGGGGACGGAGAGTTACTTAGCATCCTTCGTTTCTACAGGAGAAAGAGGGGAGCACAGCCTTCCAAAAAGGAGACACAAATGGGGTGCACGTTGAAAGATGGACAGTCGTCTGCACACTAGAGGGAGGGCCTTCCGGTATGCGGGGCAGCCCACAGAAAAGTGCCAAGTCGAGAACCAAATTGTATTCCTGGGAACATCGTATTAAACAGAGATGAGATTCAGAGCAGACTTGCCTACGGCAAATCAGACAAGCGATGCATCTTATTCTCACCTGCAGTCCTGAAAACCAATGTGCCAGCTGAGTCTCATCTCCGTTTTACCAAAGAAGGGATGAAAATGAAAAAAAATGAACTTACTCACCTCAGTTCTTGGAATAAGGGGCGGGCGAGGCTTTGCCCCACTCAGCAGGTACATCACCTCCGCCTCGGGCCACCCTCGCCCTGTCCTGGCCCCCGCCAGCCAGCTGCGATGCCTGCCCGCCTGTTCGGCTAGAAGCCCAGGGCAGAGGTGGCCTGCCAGCGGGCAGTGGGACCTCTGCAGGTCGCTGCCACCCTGATAGGAACTGTCCTGACCAGACTAAAGGCCTGTGATGGTGAGGGTGGCTCTCTCCGGTGAGGGAAAAGCCCAGACTGATGTAAGCAGGGGCCCGTGGCCATTAAGCAGGGTGGAAAGCAGACACAGGCACAAACTCAAGGGGAGCTGCGTTTCCCTGCCGCTCAGCTCGTCCCCTCTGCCTACTGCCCCCAGCAACCCTGCCGTGGAAGTCGGCCGTCAACCCAGGCCTGACGTGGCTGCGGAGCCTGAGCACCCACTTCACCTCTGCGCTCAGGATCCAGCGATGCAACTGCCCGAGGCAGCAATGCCTCACTGTCACACTGACGCCTGTTTAAAAGACCCTCGCAGCCATGGCGATGGCGTAACCACCTTACCTCACTGAACCTGCCCTTGGCAGGGCTGAGCTTTGTGCGGTGCCTGGTAAGTAAGGGACGCTGATAAATGCCTTCGAATACTGAGTCACTAAAATGATCATTTTAAAGGGGAAGAGAAAGATAGAATTAGTCAATTCAAGTAAAGTGTGGTGGGGGGGGTGTACACGCACGTTGCTTTTCCTTAGAGAGGGGGTGGAGGAGAGGGAAGGGGGTGGGGGAGGGACTCGCACTCGTCAGGAAATCTGTGTCAGGGGCCGGCTGCACGTTTTTCTCCGGTGGCCTCTGGAAAGGAGGGAAGGCGATAATGAGGGACCCTGTCTGGCACCAGCAGTCCCCACGCCTTCATGGAGTGCCTTCGACAGCTGCGCCCTGTGCTCGTGCTCGGGAAACTAGTGCAAACACAACAAAGGCAGGCCCTCTTCTCAGAGGGGTCCCAGGGGATTCAGTCAATGAGGACACAGTGACATCGGCTCCAGGCACTACTAGGAGGGAAGCATAACAGGTTTTAGGATCACCTTTCACCAACTCAAAGACTAAAAGGAAATCTTCCAGAAGGGTGACAGACAGCTAGCTCAGCGAAATCTAACAGGTGAGTAGGAGGAAGTGGGATCGGGTCGGCATAGCAGGTAGAGGCTCAAATCATAGATGTAATTATTAATATTCCTACTGTGATCGCATTCGGTGCCACGGGCTATAGAATCGGGGAGATACTGGTTCAGATCCCGGTTCGTCGGCGCTCGTGTGTGGCCTTGGGTAGCTCACCCATCTTTCTGAGCCTCTGGTTTATTCTCTGCATCACACGGATACTCACACATAACTAGTAGTAACGTTACGGGAAGAAGACAAGTCTTAGAAACACAGGACCTAGCACCGCGCCTGGCATTTATCTCTCGAAAGAGTTTAACATTTTTCATCTTATAGATCCAAAGTCCCCTTGGATACCAGATAACTTCCACCAACTAACATGTGCCAAGAGGTGCGAGATGCTGAGCAAACATTCCCTATAATTACATGAGAACAACCAACTGCGAGCCCCCTGAGCCTCCATGTGGTGGAGCCCACTGGAAATTCTAGTAAGACCCATCAGACAGATGTCCAAGGTGGGAAAGGCTATATACCAGCAAGGAACCATGCAATTCCAGGCTTTTCACTCAACGTCTGCACACCTCAGGTAACGTTTGGGCTTTCCTTGAAAATGTACATTCTATATTCTGAAGATAAAAACAACTTTTAAAATATTTTTGGTTCAACCCTTCAGAAGAGGACCCCATCCAACCAGAGTTGGCATCTAATTCCCCCTCTGCTCCCTTTAGGGCCGTGTGAGTAAATTGTAGGGGGTCTGACATGGTCGGTATCTGTCGTGCACTTGTAGGCAAATCATAATTTTCTACCAAAAACTATTTTCTTACTGATGGTAAATCTTCAACTGCTGTTGACAGATTCAATTTTGGCAGAGCATCCCGAAGTCGAGACCATGTGTGGAAGAATAATTCAGCTTAGCAGGTGTTACTGAGCGTCTGCTACCTGTTACTGGCTTGTTGGCTCTCAAATGCAACTCCCACCCTTCCCTGCAAACAGGCTCTCCACATTTAACCCCATGAGTCCACTGGGAAGTTCGTTAGGAGATACAGAAGTAAGAAGTATGGAGTAGAAGTCTTTAGTTCCCTACTCGGATCCTGGGACCCTTTAACTTTGGGGTGCCCACCCCCCAGCTGCTGGGCGTGTTGTTCTGAGGGCTGTCACTTACCATCTCCTCTGCGGGACTACCCTTGAGTGGGGAGCTATCTCACCTGGGAGAGGCCTGGAGTTATGCAGCCCTCTGGAGCCCTCATCCAATCACTGACTTGGGTGAGGTGCACAAAGGCGCACCTCCATGCCTTGAGGCAGGACAAACACTGGGATGCAACTGGTACCCACAAGCTAACTCTCTGCAAGATCTGGCTAATGTCAGACCTCATCTGGAAGCCCGTCCCTGCTTAAATCCCTCCCTTTCTCCATCATGCTCCCTGGCCTGACAGATGTCTCCCGGGAGCCCCACACGAGTTCTGGCTCCCCCTGGTCATTCCAACCCTGCAAGGTGACACTGTTTCCCATGCCATCAGCTGCCATCTGGAGGCTCATCTTTGCCAGGCAGCCTTGCCTCGTCTGCTCAGCATTTGGCTGGGTCCTTGGGAGGCCCACCTTCCAGCGTTCCAACTCCCTTGGGCAGTGCCAGCTTCTGGGGCTCCGCAACACCATCCCGCCTGGATCCCCCACCCGTGGGGTGGCTCCTTCTGCAGCTGTTCATCTCTGGGCTGCCTCACCTTCCCCTGCTTTCCGCTTTCTCAACACATCTGTGATCGGTTCCCTGCACTGCCTCCCTCCCGCTCGGACGCCTGGCACGGACTTGTTCTCCTGGCGGGTCCTGAGCGTCACGCTGGAATCTTGCTGTGCGCGGGATGCAGAAGACACCACGACCGCGAGGGTCTGCTTTGCCCTCCGGTTATTCACAGGCGCGAACCCGGCCCATACCACACAAGGTGACACCCGCTCTGGTAGAAGACCCATGGGGGAATCATGGGACACCGCACACTGTGGGGCTGGTGGTGAGGTGGGCACTCTGGAGGGCAAGATTCCCCTGGGAGGTGACTCTGGGCTGCTCTGCAGGTGGCCACCCCCGCCCCGCCCTGCCCCAAGGCAGCTTTCCTCTTGAACAACAACAGAAAGGTGCGCTGATCCCACGTAAGGCCCTCTTGGCACTCCCTTGTCTTGCCAGGTAGTCGGTCCATTAAGCTTTTCACCGCCCAGCACCAGGAGGGGAGGAGGAGGGGACTGAGCGTGTGAGAGCGAGCAGCTGCCCTAAGGGACCGAGAAGCGCCTGAGGACTGCGACGATGTCAGAGGCCCCTGACCCCCACGAAGGGGGTGGGGGGTGGCGGGGCCGAAGCAAACGTTTCCCGAATGCGTGGGAAAGGGGGATTCGACTCCTGGTGGCTCTCCAGCCAGTGTCTCCTTCTCTGTCTGAGCTTTTGAATCTACGGAAGAGGTGGTCTTGTGTATTCTCCTGTCCTCGGCGTCCCCCGTCCCCTGGGAGCTTGTTAGACACGTAGATTTGGGGGCCCCTCCCCGACCTACTGAATCAGAGAGTCTGGGTCGGGTCCCACCGTCCGTGCTTTACCGACCGCCGAGCGCCCCGACTGCCGCAGGCCGCGGCCCGAGGTGCCTGCGCTGGATGGCGTCCGGCCCTTTCCTGCCAGGGTCTGGGACGGAGCCGCACTGGCTGGGAAAGGAAAGGTCACTTCGCAGTGACGCAGGCCCGACGGTGACTAACGTGCAGCATGTGGCAGGCCCCAGGGGTCTCGCTGCTGCGTTCCGGGCTAATGATTCCTCCCTTTTTATTTCCTTCTGCCGCCGAACTCTCCTGGTTTTTCCTTCCAATTTTCTGACTCTTGCTTCTTGGATCCAATCCCAAGGGTAGGATCTGTTTTTGGTCACTGCTCAAGCTTCATCGTTTCCCCACTGTTTTCTGGACTTTGGTCTCCGCCCAACCCAACCACCAGCGTCCCAGGGAAGGCCCGGAACTTCCCGAAACCATTGCAGCCGCCTCCTCTGGCCTCCACTGCGAGGCCCCGCCCCCCCGGCCGCCCCGCCCCCGCCCCCGCCTTCCTGAGCGCAGAGCTGACTCATCCACCGCCTGCCAGGACGGACCCCCCACGGCTCTGGAACCCACAGGCGGAATCAGCGTGCACACGTGCGCGTGACCTCCAGCGGCTCCATCTTCTTGCCTCCTCCTGCTTCCTATTCCGCCCTGCCCCCTCCTAGTCACTGTTATCTCCTCTCTCACTTTGTTTCCCGGTCACGTTTTCCATGTCATCGTGGGGACTGCATTTGCTCATCCTAATACTTCCCCACGTGAGAAAGACTGGCTAATTGCTTGTCCATAATTTTCTAGTTCCTCCTAGAAACGAAGCGAGATCATACTTCCCAGTCTTCCTTGTAGCAGGTCGGCAGCAGGCTGAATTTGGGCCAAGAGCAGGTGTGCAGAACCCACCTGACCTGACCTCTAAGCCCTCCCCAGCCTCCATTTTCACCCATCTGCCGAGAGGCGCGAAGGGAGAGAGAAGGCCGGGGCCTGGCAGAACCACGAGACGGGAGGAGCCGGAACCCGTGCGTGTTGGCGGCGCCTGGCAGAACCCTTCTTCATTCCCCGCCAGCTGCGGGCTTCCTGGCCTGCGGCAGTGTGAGAAATGATACACAGTGAGTCCTCATTTACCCTCTTCCGTGGGTTCTGTGGCTTCAGTGAAACAACTCAGAAAACCAATGTTTACCACAGGCTAATTGATATAAAGGAGAGTTAAGTCTCTAAAGTATCTTATTAACATTATAAAGAAAGGACTCAAACCAAGTTCTTTTTTGTTTGTTTTAAAGATTCCATTTATTTATTTTTTAGAGAGGGGAAGGGAGGGAGAAAGTAAGGGAGGGAGACATCAATGTGTGGTTGCCTCTCGCGCACCCTCTTCGTGGGACCTGGCCCGCAACCCAGACTGGGAATCAAACCGGCGACCCTTTGGTTCACAGGTCAGCGCTCAGTCCACTGAGCCCCACCAGCTGGGGCTCGAACCAAGTTCTTTGAGGACCTGCTGTACCTTTAATTTGTGATGTATTTGGGGAAATAACAGTAAACCGAAAAACTGAAAGCTGGGTGCACTGGTGAGCTATTCCTGCATTAATGATGCGTAATAAAACAATTTAGGGCTCAGTGGCTTGCTACCTCTTCTCCTAGGGCTCACAGGCCTGCAGGCCGGCTGCAGTTTGGCTCACTCGCGTGGCTGGGCTCCACTCCAGGCAGCAGGCCAGGCTCCAGCCACGGTGGGTGAGGCCGGTGCCCCCTGTCCTCACCTGGGCCCAGGGGGCAGGGAGGTGCAGGGGCTTCCCTGGGCATGCACTTCTCAAGGCAAATCACGGGAGTCCAGGACTCCAGCCAAACTGTTCTAACAGTTTAAACAGTACTTGCATTACCTGCTCTTATTAAATCTGCTCATTTTCGATTGTCCAAGCAAAAGTCAGTGGAGCTGGAAAGTCTAATCCACCCCGAAGGGGAGGGGAGGGGAGTGAGAGTGTGCTGAAAAGCAATCCGATAAAAGATGTGGAACCCCACAGAATGATTGGCCACCGTCACAGCCCTGGTCTGAGGCTCCCGGGTTCTTCCCAGGACTGCCGCTGGCCTCGGCCTCGGCTTCCGCCTCCCCACCCCCATCCCAAAGTAAAGAGTTCAGTGAATTTCCCTCCTTCCCAGACTCTGCAATTCTTTAATTTTTTCCGTCATTGAAAACCTCCCTGAATCTGCTCGTGGCAAAATCTGGGGGGCATTCCCAGGCACAGCCAGCTCTTAGCCTCTGTTACAGGTGAAGCACACTGTGTGCCCCCAGGCCACCGTGGTCCCTGTATCAGGCTGACCTACTTAGGAGCCTGCCCATCTCCCTCCCACACCATTCATAACACAAGTGCAGGGGCTCGCGTCCACAGAAGTAGTGCCCCCTCTAAAGCTCTGTGTCTCAGCACGAGGGGGACCCCCAGCCCTCAGCTCATCAGTCTTTCCTCACACGAGCAGGTTTAAGCTCTGGGAAGGTGCCCTTTGTGGTCCCCTTGAGCACGAACACTGGCCTGTCTACTGGACATTTGGTGAGAAGATGATTCAGCGAGCAGCAAACACAAGCAAGGCGTCGAGCTACGTGCTCGTGAGACAAGAGAGCCGACATGAGGTCTGGTCCTCTGACCCTCCTCCGACCATGCTCCCGGAGTTTCAGCCATGCCATCAACCCCCAACACACTCTTAGGCCTGCACACCTTGGGGCATGCTCTCGCACCTGCCTGGGATGCCCCTTCACCCTTGTTGCCTGACGAACTCCTACTCACCCTTCAAGGCCCTGAGTCGAAGAAGATTTCTTCAATTCCCATGGTGGAGTTCTTTGCCATTGGAATCACTACAGCGCTAAACTTTATTACAAAATTTGCCGTTTGCTAATGTCCAAAATACAAGGCCCTCAGAAGAGGGAACTCTACTTCCATTGCCTATTGGCTGAGCTCCTGGCACACACTACGCCCTGCGCTAAATATTGGAGACTGAGCCAAACAGACGTAATTCCTGTTCTCACGGGGCTGATGGTTTAGTGGATGGAACAGTAACTGAATCAGTACACGCTGTGAAAAGTTCTAACGGACAGGTGTTGAAAAGCAGCAGCCCTGGTTTCGAGAACTCATAATGGGATTTCACGTGGTCAGAGATTAGGCCCACAGAAGACTCCCCTTCGAGTGTGGTGCGTGGGCTGAATCTGAAGGACCTAACTCACCTCTGGACCACGGCAAGTACCTAGAACAGTGCTCGGCACACAGGAGATACTCAGCGAATACTGGCTGAAGGAGGTAATAACAGGCTACTGGTAAATGTTTTCGACGATAATTACATTTACATAGCGTTGCAAAGCTTCAGCCCTCGGCACACTTTATCTCACAATAAGAAAGGATATCCTATGATTATTAGTTTCATTTTATAGATGAAGAAACTGAAGCAAGAGAGGTTAAGAAATATTTCCCAGCCAGAAAGAGGAAGAGCTGGGAATCCTGGCGTTCTGGCTAGGCCATTAGCTACTTCGTTACTGTGTATCGGCTTTGGGTGAGGTGTTTCAATGTATTCTTTCACAGCGTGCCTGGGGCCGTAGGCACTGTTCCTTCCTTCCCCTTCCCCCCCCCTTCCCTTTCCCTCCTTCTCCCTGTTTTTGTAGATGCCAGAATTACAACTGAGACATATAAGTATCTCCACCCAGAATAACAAGGTCATCGACGGTGGAGTCAAACTGGGATTCTTCCCACCGTGCCAAACTGCCTGCTGGTGGCAGTGGTGGTGAAGAGATTATGGAAGGCGAGGAGGAGGAGGAGGAGGCCTGCGGGCCTCTGGGGAGACCTGCCACCCTTTCCTCGGAACTGGGGTTCGGGCCGCTGGAGTAACGACAATTTAGACGCAATCAGCTCTTCCCAAACGCCCGGGGCCATTCCCGTTTCACTGCTGCTCTCTACCTACCTCATGGCACTTTGCGTTTGTAAAAACCATCACAATCACTTGAAAAGCTGCCTGATTAGAAGCTCAGTTGATTTTCCTGTGCAAATATAAAGCTGCCCATAGTATGAAAATGCAGAAAATTGCTTGGACTCCGTGGAAGTTTTTTAAGAGAAAAATTACAAGTTGCATCTGGAGATTTTTAAATCCAGTTTTTCCCTCAAATGGATGGAAAGAATATCAAGCTATTGTTAAATGCTCCCAAAGGCGTGTGAGCCGGGAGACAACCGACGACAACCGGGAGACCGACGCAGGAGCTGGTGCTGACTCAGGCACGGGCTGCGAGATGGAAGTATCGAGACTCAAGCCGGGCCTGCAGATCCCACACCAATCCCATCCGTCGTGCACCGGGAAAAGGAGGTGGTCACAGCCAACATATTTGTCGCCCAGAGGGCTGAGCAATTCATAAATGCAATCCAGCAAAGGGACTGGAAAATAAAATTGATGCCTGTAAGACCGGGTTGGGGAGGGCGAGGTTCTCTAAACAACTGTTTGCAGCCATACGGCTGCGAGTGCTTGAATGTATTTTTTTTGAAGCTGTTAGAAATATGAAAAGGTGGCTGCTTCCTGGCCCCTGGCTGAAGTATTGTAGCTACAAACAGGGTCGTTAAGTTTAATGGCGGTAAAAACCAGACACCTGAATATATATGTGATCTATTTTCTTAAAAACTCACCCAATTGAGGCTGCTATTAATTAGCATGGCAATGTATTGCAGGGCCAAGACTGCATGAGGCTTGTTATCTTGGCTACTTTATGACAAGGAAAAACAAAACAACCAGAAAATTCTTTCTCATTTCATCATAAAAGGAGGTGGAGGAGGCAAGACATTGAAACAGCTTTGGGGCTTCATCTGGAGAAATAACTGTGTGAAATCCCAGCACCCAGAATTTCTCAAGGAGCCTTCCTCCCCAGGCTGGGGGCATAGGGGCACGGTGCGGGGAGGAGCCCACACCAGCTGAGGACCTACTATGGCCAGGGACAGGGCTGTGTGCTTCACAAACGGCAGGGACATGTGGTTATCTTCATTTTTCAGACAAGAAAACTGAGGCTCGTGTCAGGTAAGAGTCTTGCCCCAAGTGATGGGCCTCATTAAGGGAGACACCAGGATCCAAAACTGGCAAGCCAGTTCCACTACCCACTGTGTGTTACTTGCTTCTAAGCTGCCAAAAAGACCAGTTACCCTATTACTGGAACATCAAAGAGGCGGCACTTGGAAATGAGAAAATTACTGTAACTTCTCCAAGTCTTCTTTACCTGTCTGTGGACTGAGTCAAGTTCTCCACTTACTGCTTGTTTCACTCGCACTATTCATCACGGGCTGCGTGGAGATAAACAGGTCAATAAAACTCACCTGAACAACTACCGTTTGTACAGCAAGCTATTGCTCAATAAATATTTAACAACGAATGTGGGCAGAGCTAAACAGATTGTTACACGTGCTCCGATCAAACCACATTATATTTGTATCCTTTTGAGAAAGAGAGCCCTTCATTAGTTCCTTGATTTTTCCCCCCTTTCCTTTCTTCTTTCCATCCACTCACCCACTCACCCATTTGCCCAACCATCCTTCCATTCATCCATCTATACATCCACCCACCTGTCCGTCCTTCCTCCCTCCCTCCCTCCCTCCCTCCCTCCCTTCCATAAAAAGAACCAGGCTCTGTTGGTGGAAAGAGAGGTTCGGACCTCATATTCGTTGTTCATTTACTGTGCACCGCCGAGGGAATTCCTTTACCTTCGCACTCAGGTTTCTCATAAGTAAAATGAGTAATAAATCAAGTTGGCTTTCTATGGAGCTCAAACGAGACAACACTTGGGAAACAGTTTGGGACCCTGCCAACTCACAGTGACACTCAATAAGTGTCAGTTCCTTCCCCTTAGGTGCCACCTCAACTCTTCCGATACAGTAACAGCTGCTGAAGGGCCTCACTGTCTTACACGTCCAGTAAGCGGGCCTCATGCCTTGTTGTGTCACCTGGTCTTTACCCCGAACGTGTGGGCTGGCAGGACAGGGCAGACATCTTCAGATGCACACGCTGAGGAGCACACTAAGGTGCAAGGACATGAAACATCCTGTCTGAGGCCACAGAGCAAGCAGGGGTTGCCCTGGGCTGCTCCTAGAACCCATGGCCTGGGGTGCCAGGCCCACTCACTTCATTCACCCCACGTTTGCTAGATGAACCGTGCCCACACTGCCTTCCCTGCAGAGTTGCTGTGCCAACCTGAGTTGATAAGTGTTTGCTATGACCTGGCACTGTGCTGGCATAATGCTCAAGAAAAAGGCAGGGGTAAACTTATTAAACCTCGATGCGCTTGCACTTTGTCCAGTGGCAGTTACAGTAAACACCGGCAAGTGTTAGCGCTGGCACGTGGACGGTGGCATGAACGCCTCACGTATAAGAATTTGTATTGCACACGCGAATACAGACACACAGGGTTGGAAGATGACAAAAACAGGCTGTTTTGTCATGCAAATGAAAAAAAAAAATCACCCTGAAAACCTTCTCTGCTTTCTCCAGTTGAGGAAATACTACTGAACAGTGCTGCGGATGGAAGGAAGGGTGCGGTGCCTGCTAAGGAAGCAGGGAGGAGGCCGACGGCGGCTGTCACTGGGCAGGGGACTCTGGCTGGCCAAATGGTGTATTCCTGTAGAAGGCCAAATTTCTCTCCGAAATGGGCAATGCAAGCCTTCCCGTGATTAACAAGGAGCCAGCGTGCTGGCCGTTAATTTAGAGAGTCAGCAAACAGCCCACAGCTGGCCTGAGCACACTGGGCGGGCAATTCAGGAGCCTCTGCTCGACTCAGGAGAGAGGGCGCAGGTGCTGGCATAATAACCGTATTTCTTCCTTGCCTGGTCCTGAGAAACGCCTCACCCTAGGTGAGGAGGTTGTTCTTTGGTGTTCCTACACCCTGATTAGAGAAAGAGAAACCCTCCCATGATTATCCCTGCAACCCACTGGCTGCTGGAGAGGATGCAAGGCCATCCTGCCCTGATGCCACACACCCTGGCACCATCGCAAACAAACCCTTTCTGGTTGCCCTCTAGGCCCCTGGAACTCGATCGAACATTCCAGATGAAGGAGGATGCAACTTCTGATCAAGCTGAACATTAAACAGCCACTACAGCTGATCAACAAAGGGGAGGTGAAAAAAGAAGGAAGAGAGGAAGGAATGACATCTGTACTAGAAAGAAGACGGAGTGCATGAGGAGAAAAACAGAAGGCAGACAGAGAACAGGTGATGACAGAGGCGTTAAAAAGAGTAGTCGCTCTTTGTTATCAGGCACTAAGTACCAGACACGTTGTCAAGGACCTCACAAACACTTTCTCATTAATAGTAAAGACAGAATTATAAGTAGCGATTGTGGTTTTAGACAGAAGGGAACGAACACAAGCGGGCTGAGTAACTTCACCAAGGTCACCCAGCAAGCGACTGGGGGAAGAAGGGCTAGAACCCAGGAGGGCGGTGAGGAGGAAGACAATGAGGGGAAGGGGGAAAACTGGTCCTGGAGAGGACCTGACCGGGACCACCAGCCTCTTTGTTGGCAAACCAGTGGCTTTTCTATCCTAAGCAACTGGGCCTGCGTGAAGAGACACGGTAGTTTCGCCATGCTTAATTTTCCACCCCAGAAAGTAAGACTCCAGTTAGAAGTAAGACTGGGTTGGGAGAACATCCGCCCCAGTCACGGGCCAATTTGTCGGTAGGGGCCACGGTCTGTAAATGCAAAAGGCTGTTCAGGACTTTGCCAGCTGCCACGGCCCTGAGCTCTTCTGCACACTGGAACAGAGAGCGCCAGGGGGCAGGGACATTCTGCCGTCCACTTGGCAGAAGAGCTAGAGATGTTTCCGAGTTCTGAGTAAACCCCCTCTTCTTGGGCTGGGAGAGAGAGGCACGTAGTGCAATCGGGCTGGAATCCCAGCAGACGCACTTTTCCCCCCGATAAATGAACAGGAATGAATGCCAGGAACAAAGGCAATGGGATGTCATAAAAGTGGCTCAGACTGTCTGTGGCCCAGGGAGAAAACATTCTAGCAGAGGCAAAAACACTGAAAAGGGGCAAGACACAAATGTGCCCCCTTCTGCCCTCTCCACACACTCAATGCTGTGCCCTGGCTCAGGCACTGGGAGCGGTCCCTGTGTCGTCCAGGCGAGTGTGACGCCGAAATTCCCACCTGGGCACTCTGACCTCCAAGTCCAAGGCTTTTGCTTTCCGGCTGCCATGAATCCTATCAACCCTAATGCTCGGCTTAGCACCAACCAAATAGTTGACGTCTGTGGCTTTGGCATCTTCACAGAAGCTTATAAAATAGAAGAAACACATTTACAAATGTATCAAGTGAGCAGGTTGCTCGCTGACCGATTCGGTGCGTGACTCTGGAGCCCTGGACAATGGGCCCCAGCAGCAGACAGATCCTGGTTTTCAGGGAGACAGATACACACAAAGGGACCCTTACAAAGCTCAAGGGACGGAGCCATGGAGCTGTAGGCCTGAGGTGTGCTCTGAAGACCACACACACAGTTCTAGAGTGGACACTACATGGGGTGGCTATTTTAATAGGGGGCTCAGAGTGCAGACTGTCTCGCTACGGAGGGAACATTTAAGGGACGTCACGGGGATGAGGAAAAGCTTCAGGAAGGCCCCCATGTCACAGCAGCAGCAGCAGGGATGAGGTCCCCAGGATGGAGAGCTGAGTGCCTTTGGCTGGGGACTGTGGCTCCTCTGCTTCTCTCCTTCAGTCCTCACGCTAAGGACAGCGGGGAAAAACCGGGGTCCGAGTGGAGGCCGCACTTTTTGTGACCAGCCTGCAGGCTGGAGCCGGGAGGCTGGGGGAGATTTTAGACGCTGCTGCCCCGTCTGGGCGGCTAGGTTGCCTTTTTACCCCAAAACAGGGCTGTTTCTCCTCGAGCAGTTCTGCCTTGAAGAGCCGTGGTTGTGCTGACATTCCAGTTGGGCCTTTGGTGGCGGCTACTTCTGTCCTTAGCTGTCTCAGCCTCGCCCTCTCCATCCCCCCAGGCACGTCCCCGCCTTCTCCTGCAGGGTCCTGTCTCCCCCGCCTGGCTCGGGGAGCCTTGCTTGTGGTTCTGAGCCCCAGACTCAGTGCCTGACACAGGGCGACCTTCCAGCGCACCTCCAGGCAATGAAGGGATGAAGACTAGGAGGCACACCTCCCCCGACCCAGTCCCCCCGGACGGCCGCATTCTCAGCAGGCTCCTTTGGGCACCAGGCAGAGAAGGAGTTTCGGGGAGTTAGCGTGGAGGGAACTCCTGCACCACCCGGCCTTTCCTCTGTTGGTCCCTAGCACACACACAGCCTCTCCCTCAGTCTCCGGAATGAACACACTCTCTTTGGCCTAAGGCAAGGGAGAGCGAATTCCAAACTGACGTCAGTCCCACCCTTTCTACATCACCCCTTCCCCTGCCGTGGGCGGGTGTGGTTCGGACCCAGTCCCAGGAGCCTCTGAGAGGAGACAGGGAGAGATGTCCCTATGGACCGTGAGGGCACAGAGCGGGGTCGGGGCAGAGATGGGAGAGTCCTACTGGTCAGAAGCCTACAGTGTGTACCCCAGCCCTGCCCCGCCTGGCGTGCTCCCCTTCTTGCCAACTAGCCTTTCGGCTCCCAGTCTCGCAGGTGGAGCCCCTCAAGTAGGGAGAGTCCCACAAACTAACCCCATGGAGGATAATGGAGGTCACTCTACTGCCATATCCGTGCTGCCTCCCCACAGGCGTCCACCTTCTCATTTCTTAGGCATTACGTGAGGCCGCTTTATACATGTGATATTGTTTTAATAACCCTCGCAGCCACAGGGTGTCTGCACTGCGCCCATTTAACAGAGAAGACTATGGAGATGCGGCGTCTGCACTGCCCCGCCAGCCTCCCGCCTGGGCGGTTTCCTCTGTCCCGCAGGGTGGAAGGGCTCAGTGATGGAACCGAGGACACGATTCCCTCCAGCCAGGGAATCAGGCAGACTGGCGCTTCTCAAGCACCTGGGGCGCTTGTTAAATGCAGACTCTGGTGTGGTGGCGCAAGAGTGGGGTCTGAGGTATGGCACTTCTAACAAGCTCCCAGATAATGCCGGGCTGAACCCCGGACCATGCTCTGAGTAACAATTAGATCATTTCATGTAGCCTTCATTTCTAAGCTAGGCAGGTGAGTGGAACTTTTCATAACCTGGTCAGTAACATGTCTAAGGTAGGCAGATCCACTCCTTGTACAACTGGGCTGATTTTCAGAGAGAATCACTATCCGCTATCAAGCCCGGGGGAAACAGGGACCATCAGCACGAATCAAGCGCAGAAGCTCAGGTCTTGCCTGTCAGGGCCTGCCCCCACCCCTGCCCCATTCCTACCTCCTGAGATGTGGTCGAGGCCCCTCCCCCTCAGGCACTGCCCCGGCCGGACCTTGAGTCCACACGGAGCAAAGTGTGTAGAAGACGGCGGTGACCCCCACTCCACCTGCAGATGGGCCCCAGAGCTGGATCACTGGCCTCAGACCGGAACTGCTGCCTTGTGCTTGACCATGGCCTCTTGGGAGCCATGGCCTCTTGGGGGCCGTCTCCGCAGCAAAGCCCAGCCACCCGAACATCCTCCTAGGCGTTCGCGGCTTCATTTCTAAGTTGACTCTGTTTTCTTTGCTCCTTGCCCTGCACTTTCCGTACCTCCTGACGCAGACCCATGTTCTCCCCCGGGAGCCGTGACACCGCTGCCTGCCCTGCTCAAGCCTGGATGCCCAGCGGCCAGGCCGGGTCCATTGTGCCCAACCTCCTCCACCAAGGAGTCCTCCTGCCTCCCTGACGCATCGCTGCAGGGCCCACCCGTTCCCCGAACAGCCCCGTCATCAGCCGAGTGTCCTGAACCCCTAACCCACCAGTCTTGGCTTCGCTCTTGTTCCCGGCAACCTGGCATTAAGGCTACAGTAATCTCTGCAGTTGACGCCACACCCCAGGGCATAGTAAAAAGAAATCTCTTTGTTCCATCGCGGTCAATCTAAGGGACAAACACGTTAGAAAAATTCTATACATTCACTCCTTTCATGGACAAAACGAGCTGGCAATCATTTTTAACTAAGAAAGTTGGTAACGTGTGGGAAAATATAAAGGAAGTTAAATTTTATTTAGATTGAGTTGCATGGTAAATTTGTGTGCAAACAGTGATTAAGTGTGTTGTTTCATGATAAGATAAAGATATCTAGAGTCAACACCACTGGCCACGACTGACTACATTCCTTTGGGTAAAATATGAATGTTCAACCAGAAAAGGAAAGAGGAAAAGATCATTTTTTAACTCTGTAGATACCGTATCTCATACTTGATTAATTTATGACAAGCAGCAAATACAATAATAAGATGAACAAATAGTGAACAGCAAACTGTGAATCAAAGAAGTATTAAATTCGGGCAATTCTCACTCAAGTTCAAAGACATTCGGTTCAAGGCCTGAGCTCCATGGTTTGGATTCACGCGGAAGGAGCCTGATAAAAGGACACAGGGGTTCGGGCCAACGTCTCACCTCCGGCAAGCTGCCTCACTTTATCCAAACTATGGAAGTCTCTTCACCTCTGTCTCCTAACCCTAACACTATAACACGCCCATCGCCACGCTCAGTGGACTCCCGACCATGTCCTGGGACTCTGCTGAGTCCCCTCTAAACTGTCTTCTAGGGATAATCAAACACTCTTTCATGTAACGTTTTTTTCAGGCAGTCACAAACCCAGGGAAACCAGGGTGGCCCCAGGCATGGTGGGAGGTGACAGGGACATAAGACGCCCAGGTGGGGCTGTGACAGAGCCCTGGGCAGGGCTGGCAGTGCAGCTGATCTGCAGTCTATGCTCATGGCTACCTTTGCCATGGGGAAGCCATAGCTTTGGTCCGGGGCTTATGGAGGAGAGCATGCGTGAAGACTGATAGCCAATGAGAGGGAGGGAGAGGGCCTCCCTGTCCAGACCCGCACCCTGTGCCTGGGCTCCGGGGGAGCAGCCACGGCAGGGACGTGATACAAAGCGGTTCAACTGGGGCATTTGCCAAAATTGTTCCCGGCTGGCCTGTCGAGAAGCCGCAATGTTGCAGAAAAACTGACGCAAACTGAGAAACACAACTAATTCACTGCTAAGCCAGAGTCCCCACCCTCTGTGTGCTGGCCACCTGGGGCTGGTCTCTGTCCCACATAGCCGCTCGCTAAGCACATCCAGACTTCATCTTCGCATGACTGCTCCCTGGACCTGCGCACACGTATTTTGTTATTTATCAAAGTGAGATCATGTCTCCTCAACTCTAAATTGAGGACAAAGGTCCTCCTGTGCGTCTGTCGGTTCCACTCGCCCTGAAACCCTGATGTCATCACAGTGATGCTAATGGCTAAGACTCCAACAGCGCACACACCCCACCCAGGTGTTGTTACGGGCACCGACGGCGTGAGGTCCTGTTGTGATCACCCTCATTTTGCAGAGATGAAAACGAGGCAGAGACAGTTCAAGGAATTTTCTCAAGGTCACAGGGCTAATAAGGTCTCACAGCCAGGCACCGAAGGCGTGGAGCTGGATCTCAGGGTCTGTGGTCTGGAGGGGGTGAGGGGGCTCCCTGGAAGCTTCTTGGGGTGGGGTTTATGGGCGTTAGAATCAGACCTGACCTGACCACAGCCTGACTCCTCCTGCCAACCAGTTTAACCTGCAGGGTCCTTATCTAATAATCATTATGAGTGCAGCCAGTCAGGGCTCGGGAAATTCTGCAATGTTATAATATTAATACTCCGATAATGCTCTAGCATTGAGAAAAGTGGGTTGGGTAGCTGAGTCAGAGGTTGAAAGACGTGGGTAAACACAAGAACAAATGAAAAGAGGGAAAAATGAAGTAACCAAAAATAAAAAGTTACGGGTGGAGCATCGTGCCCTCACTCATCCTGTCCTGTGTGCCTGGGACATTCCCAGCTTCCCAGCTCCCTCAGCCCTGGTCTGCCTTCTCTGCCGAGCTGACTCTTCCTCCGTTATTAACACTGTGATCTTTTAGTGACAGATATCAAGACTACTAGTCTTACACCAAAACTGTGTTTGCAAAGCTCACAGAAGCCTGTCCGGATAAACCCTGCCTTTCCAGCTCCTTTAGTCATTTGTTCTCTGGGCCCAGGACCTCCAGGGGTCACCTCTCACACTGGACAGTCCCAGGTCCCTGGCTGGCCAGCCCCCCTCCCCTTCCCACCATAATCCACAGTGGTCACTTCTCCTCGCCTCTTGGGCTCTTCATTAGGACCCTCCTCTACTCTTACTGTCAGGACTGTCATGTTGGCTGGGTTGACCAGATACATAAGCAGAGGGATGGCTGGGTCTTGGGTATGACGTCTGGAACCTGAGGGGTGGCCTGACACCCTAGTGTGACCCCCTAGAAATCCCTCTCCTCCTACCAGATGGTGCTTTAAGTTCACCTTGCCGTGCACAGACTTCCTGTCCACACGGAAGCTTACAGGGTGAACAAGATCTGTTGAGAGATGGGGGCCCTGTGACTTCGACGGCGCCAGGGTGCCGGTGACGCCTAGCCGACGACTTCCTGAGAAACTGTTCGGGAAGAGAGTGAACATGACCAGAGGGGGCGCAGGCGCCCAAGAGGAGACGGGAGGCTGCAGACGCCAGATCCCGCTGCCGGTGGGTCTTGAACTATCTTCTCCAGGAAGAAAAGCATGGTGTCGCCTAACTGTCCTCACGGGAAATGAAGCCCTTGAGCGCTCAGGGGACAGCCAGCCATGTGGGAAAGCCAGGAGACCCAGGTGCTTCATGGATGCATGAACTTGGCCATGTTACTTAATATTCCCCAACCTTGACCTTCTCTTGTGGAAAATAAGCCAGAATAATAATATCTATCTCACGGCGTTTCATAGGGAACAAAATGTGCACGACTGCGCCCGGTATCAAGGCCATCGCCACAAGGATGGTGGCTTAATCCTTGCCACCAGCCCCCTCCCGGTCCTTCCTTGTGTGCCTCTCATCAAGCAGGTTCTGAGCCCAGAGCTACGGCTCACTAAGTCTTGGGGGCGGACCACAGGAGAGAAAGGTACGGTTTTGTCATCGCCCATTCTGTTCTCGGGGACTTGGGCCCTCCAGTTGGGGAGATCTGCGAACAGCTCACCAGGCCTAGAGACGCCCCGAAGGAGCCTACACCCCCCAGAGGCGTGTTCCCAGAGTGAGTGCAAGGCAGGTGTCGCAGCACGCGGGTGAGGCAGTGTCTGTTATTTGAGTCAAAATGGATGAGAAACACGTAGTTCCCACTATACGCAAAACCAGAGATGTTTCCTCACTGGCAGGCTTTGTGCTGTGGGAGGCAGCCCACGAAGCCATGGCAGGCCCTCACAGGCTGGCTGTGACACTGAAATCTCTGTGCACGGCCACTTCTGTTTCCAGAACTGAGATCAGCCATCACGCCTGAAACTCAGCTAGGCGTGATGTGCTCAGGAGACACGGTGATCCAGGATGAGGTAATAGATCAGGGGACCCCACCATGATTTTCCTAAGCACGGGAATGGGGCCTTTGGCTCCCCCTCCGTTCCCGGATGAGACGTTGCACAATCCAGCTGCATACTCCGAAAGAGCCCTGCGGGAGGGGGCACTCCGGAGAATGGCCGGAACCCAACAATTCTGCAAAGTCACGGGGAATGCCAAGATTACCAGACCAAGTCTTCTTTTTCAAAGCCACAAACTGGCTAAACAACATCAAAGAAATCAAGTGGGGAAAACTTCTGTTTGTTCCACACTTAACCCTTCCTTTACATGCCTTGGAAGGAAAAAAAAACAAAATAATAATTTGATCTAGATAACTATTATCTCTATCATTAAGGGAACTAAGAGATCACAGTGACAGTGAGATATCAAGTCTCAGTGTTAATAATGGAGGAAGAGTCAGCTCGGCAGAGAAGGTAGACCAGGGCTGAGGGAGCTGGGAAGCTGGGAATGTCCCAGGCACATAGGACAGGATGAGTGAGGGCACGATGCTCCACCCGTAACTTTTTATTTTTGGTTACTTCATTTTTCCCTCTTTTCGTTTGTTCTCGTGTTTACCCACGTCTTCCAACCTCTGTCTCAGCTACGCAACCCACTTTTCTTAAGCTAATGTTTCTGTGTTGATACTTATTTCTTTGGACTTCAATTTATTTCTGGTTAGCAGATGCTATACTTCAATTCACTCTTTCATTCATATATCCATCCATCCATCCATCCATCCATCCATCCATCCAATAAGGCCACAGGGCCTGCAGCACGTCTGTCACCTGCGAGGCACTGTGACAGGCACTGAGGGCACCCTGAAGGATGAGACCAGCTTAATGACCTCCCGGAGCTCTCAGTCTAGTAAAAGCAGCCCCCCGGACCAGCTAATTGTGATTCATAGGAGCCAGTCACTCAACCCCTCCTTGATTCATGTATTTGACAAATACACACTGAGTTCCTGCTGCGTGATGGGAACTGGGCTATCCCCCGGGGGCTCAGCGAATGAACATGAGACAAAGTCTCTGTCCTTGTGGAGTGTCTGGTCCCCAAGCGTAGAAGCTCATGGCATGACTGGGACCGGGGAAGGCTCCAAGAGGAGAGGGCACAGGAAAATTACAGGCTGTGGAAGGAGACATGCTTTTCTTCTTTGCCCACCTTACTGTAAGCACTAACTGTCAGCTTCTGGAAGAGATTTTGGTTGCCCATGGCAACGTCTGAAGCAAACGAGAAAGACTGGGGGAAAGTGTACATTCACACCCTAATATTAAATCATCCGCCCGGCCCTCCGTGTGGATTGGGAACATCGCATGAGCTCCGGGCTAATTAGCAGTGCTTTCATGCTCCATTGTTAGAGTGGGTGGTTGATTTTGGAAAAGATCTTTAATTTTTTCTATTTTGCCCTAAAATATTCAAAATGCATTATTTGCATAAACTAAGTTCTTTATAATTTTAAAAGAAGAAAAATACTTGGATTTTTAAAAGTTTAATAGAACAGCTTCTTATCCTCTTGCTCTCTAAGTAGAGTCCAGATTTCTTAACGAGACTTACAAGACCTCACATGACCTGAGCTCGGTCACCTCTCCGACCTGGTCCCGTCGCTACTGCTCTTCCCACCTCGATTTCACTGCAAACTCTTGCACCCCCGACAGTCTTCGCTCTCTCCTTGCCCTGCGCCTCGACACGAGCTGTCCTTCCTTCCTGCCTGTGACAACCTCTCTTCCACTATCTCCCTCCTTCCCAAAGTGTTCTCCAGTCCTGACTTTAATATCCCTTTGTCTTCATGCTTCAGGTAAAATTTTGCTTCTTCCAGGAATCTCTTGAACATAAACTCACAGTGGAATGATGCTCTTGCTATAATTTCCATACCATCCAACGGCCCCTCCATCAGAGCTCTAACAGTATGCTGTCATAATACTTCCTTTAAATACTACTGTCCCCCAATGAGGCCGTGACAAAAGGTCTGTGTCTGTGAGATGCATACGTTTATACCCAGGGCAAACTACAATAACCGCCACATAAATATTAGTTGAACTAATGAATACACGAGGATCATCAGTGAATGTAAGTTATGCTGAGAACAAGCGCATCAGTCAGCTACTGCTGCATAACAGGTTGCCTTGGAGCTCAGTGGCATAAAATGGTTTGCTCGTTCACACACTCACGGCTCTGCAGTTGGCTGTGGTGGCCCTGCTCCAGCCTTCAGCTCACGCGACTCTGGTTCTCAGCCAGAAGGGAGCTCCACCCCTCTCACGCCGACGGCATCACACAGCTGTTGTGTATCATGGTCCTGTGTACTTCCTCACCCAGGGCCTTCTCTGATGTTGCAAGAGCCTTCTTAGCCCGAGTGCAAGGGCAGCCCAGAAGTGGGGGCTTATGCCCAGTGGAAAACTACAGCTGACACAGATCAATGCTCCAGCCTCTTTGCCCTTCAGTGGACAAGCCCGGGGCCCTTGATAATGTGCCAGGAGAACTGAGTCCTGTTGAACACAGTGCTAAAACATGAAAACACACCCTCACCCTGGCCTTTCCTATTTCTCTTTCTCACCCTCCCTACTCCTTGCTCCTTCTTCTTGGGAAAAGCTCCCAAATAAACTACCTGAACCCAAATTCTCATCTCGGGCTCTCCTTTCAAGAGAACTCAAGTTAAGGCAGCTGACGTGAGGGCCTGGTTTTTAATCCAGCTCCTTGCTCTGTGGTCTTAGTACCGGTTCCATTCCAAGACGTCTCTGAAGCTCCTGAAAAACAGTGAGTCCCTCTGGCCCATGCCCATCTTGAGCTGAGCCACGTGGCCTGGGCGTTGGCAGTGCCAGCTCGCCGAGGCTGAGTCACACGCCTCCCCAGGGACAGAGGCTGTGGTTGGCCTCACCCATGGCACACATATGGACACGAAGGTACGCTGTCATGGAAAATCAGAGTTCAATGGCTAAAAGGTGGGAGAGGAGATGCTAGATAGATCAGACAACGGATATTCTTTAAGAAAGTCACCGAAGGGTCCCCCTCATCTGTGGACAGCACAGGTGACTCTGACAGCAGAAATGAGAGAGGAAATCACACATCTTCACCAGGGGAGTGATCTCATGGCCTATGAGGGGCAGAAACAGCCTAAAAAATTATTTTACCCAAACTTCTCGAGTATTGGAAAGAAGGTCAGAGAGAGATTAAGCCCATTCGCTTGAGGCTGACCAGCCAACAGTTGGTAGTTACGTATCAGGAACCTGACACGTTACCCTTCCAGTGATGAGCTGATTACACTGCAAAGTCAAGGTGGTTCTGATTACCCATGCCTCTCCTCCAGTGAGCCTGACAGCTCTGAACTGTAAGGACCACAGAATTATGTTTCAAAAACACCGCACTGTTATAAAAACAACCGATGTGGCTCTAACACGGGTCCGTCTCTGGATTTACTAATTCAGCCCATCACATCTAGTCCGTGTCTGCAAAGAGAAGTGGTCACTCCTGATTTACTTAGCTTACGAGGCTGTGTTTCTTTTCACAGAGTGCCCGAGACGGTGGGTCCCTTACTCAGCACTCAGCCTGCTTTCATGATGATTTAGGAAATAACAGAGAAAAGAAGGTTGAAAAGAGAGAAAACCAGATTTTGCCAGAAGCTTCCACAGCCAAAGAGGGTTTTTCCTTGCTTCTGAAGGACAAGTAGAGTTTGGGCTGGATGGGAGGGAAGGCAGGAATGGGGAGGTGGCGCTAAGAGGGCCGGGCATGGGGGACCTGCTTTTGCATTAAGAACAAAATAATTGAGCTGAATGAATAAATAAAGACCCGATTAGGGTAAAAATGTAAATGCAAGCACCCCGGACAGCGAAAAGTGTTGCCTACACAATGAGGCAATGGGGGCAGGAGGGCAAGGAAAGGAGAGGCTAAATGTAAGACACTATCCAAAGGAACAGAAAATAAGAATGTAGTCTATTTTTTAGAGTTCTACAGGCAGCTGACAGAACTGGGAGAATAGCCGGAGCACTAGCACATGCCAGGAGGCGGGCACGGTAAGAAAGGAGGTGAACAATGAATCAAGGGACAGTCTCAGTTTAGTCCGCGGAGGAGCGGAGGCCAACAACAGACGCATGGCGCAGAGGTGGCGTGGAGAAGGGGCCGCGTCTGAGGAGTGGCAGCGGGGAGTGGGCCAGGGTGTGCTCACTCCTCCGTGAGCCTCTAGGTGCCATGTGAATTACCTTCTGCACCCACTGCTTTGAGATCTGGAAAACGAACTCCACCCTTCGGCGGTCACCCCACCAGCATGAGCTGAGCACCTCTCTCTGCACTGGGGTTTGGGAATTAGGAGATAAACAAGTCAGAAAGGGAGGCGAAGTGTTAGGGTGGAGAGATTTTTCTGGTTGGGAGAAGTGCAGGAAGGGAAAGGGAGAGGTTTCGCAGAGGCAAAACTGGGGGAGGAATGGAAAATGAAGGGTCCCGAAAGGGACAACGCAGTGAGGGCACTAGAGGCAGGGGCCGGAACCCGCCAAATACTAGAGGCACCGAATGCAACAGACGTGTACGCAATGTCAAACTGGGTGGCACTGCTGGTGTCTGTCACGCTGGATTATAAGGGGGCAGTGACAAACGAGCCCCGGCCAGGAAGGGCCCGTCAGGTCAGGTGAGGGGGCTGGAATTGTATTCTGCAGATCAGTGGTCCCGAACCCAAGTCCATGGAATGCTAAGTTCGGAAGACCCTGAAAGTGAGAGAAAGGGAGGGGAAAGACAAGGCGGATGAGGGCACACAGGAATCATCGGGGCACCGGCGCAGCAGGCGGTGGCCCTCCAACGGTTCAAATCCAGTATCGGATTTTCTAGTTTTTCAAATAAAGTTAGGACTCAAGATTCTTTATGTGAAATCTCTTCATTTTAAAGTGTGGGCAACTTATTAGTCAGGTTATGCTCTGCTACGCTGTCCTAACAAGGAAGCCCCCAGTGCTCTGTGGTATAACACGATAATGGTTTATCACTCCCTCTTCTTACTGCACCCATGCCAACGCAGTCCCACTGTCTTCAAGGTCACAAAAGCAGGAGAGGCGGGGGGCATTGCCTTTAACCGTGGTGGCAGCTAACATCCTCTGCGATGAGTCACTTGCCCTCGACTGAAGTTTTAGACACTACTAGGCAGTGCTGCAGCACACACGGGTATTCCGTGAGCACTGAGCTATGTCTGCCACAGCAGCTAATGCACATTTTTATCCTTAAATACCACAAAATCCTATTTATAATGGCTGGTTTTGGCAGACAGGTGGCAGCTTAAGAAGATCTGTGCCGTAGTCAAGGATCGAAGAGTCTTAAAAAACACCACATTTTCATTTTACAAAAAATAATTCCAGGAGCCATCTGGAGAGCTGAGTCGAAGGGGTGAAACGGGAAGGAGGACGGTTTGTTTTCCAAAGTCGCCCTGGGGGGACAACGTTGAAGCCCTGACTAGGACAGGAACAGCTGGAAGAGAAGGGAAAGGACGCTCACAGGCGGTGTGAGCTCTCCCACCTTACAAAGGACAGGAGGAAGCCCACGACGTTTCCGTGGTTGTCCAACACTGCAAAGCTAAAAAGCAGCTGTCCGGAACCTCTCAAGGCCCACACGCGTTTCCGCACGCTAGGAGAATGGCAGAAAGGAAAAGCAATGGGAATGTAAAGTTTCTGACTTTGAGAGTGAGGCTTTGGGGAGCTTGTCTCAGGCACGCACTCCGCGCCGTCGGATTTTGCTCATAACTGATTTTAAGCGTGAACCCCCTCAAGGCTACTACTTTCTTCTTAACGTATCAGACCTGTCAACGGGTAAACATCAAACGGATAATGCATTCGTTTTTTAACCTTGATTTAGACTCTTTTCCTATTACCTTCTGGGAAATCCTCAGCTTAAGAGAGAAATCCCCCTCACCTCTGACGGGTGCTGGGGCCGGAATGGTAAGCACGCTCATCAGCAGGGCTCCCAGCCGTCTGTGATGGGATTTCTCCGGGAGGGCGGGCTCCTCTCTAGTGCTCAGGAGCAGTTAATCCACTTGAGCCTAAAGCAGCAAGGAAATGGAGAAAGAAAAACTGTCGGGAAGGAGGGAGGGCGTGCGTGTGGGAGGGAAGACGGATTAAATGGAGCCTGCTTTTTCGCCCTAAAGCTCCAGAAAATGAGATCATAATGCATCTGTGTGAGAGCACATAAGAAAATTAATGTCAAGCAAAAATTCCTAATATTAATTACATGGGGACTCCATCGCAGGCGTGGGGCTGGTCATTCTGCATGATCATTTCGGTCCAGCCGCTCGATTTCCCCAGGCGGTGGCAAATGATTCTCCCATTGTACAGATGAGCAAAGTGAGACTCAGAAATGCACCAAATCACAAGCTACTAACGAATCCTTGTGATTTAAACCCAAAGTCTGAATTGCTGCTCTGCCCAGTATCCTATGTAACAGTCTTACATTTGGGTTCAGTGGACTTGCTTATCATGTATTTACCATGAACCCCAAACTCTGACACCATCTGACCCATTTAATCCTGAAATGAATCCCACAAAGTCACTGTCACTGCCATCACTGCAACAGAGGAAGCTGCAGGGCAAACAAAGGGGAGCGCGGTGCCTGGGGTTCGTTCTGGGTGCCAGCTGAGATGCAAAACAGGCACTTGACTTGAGAAGTGGGGCCTCTTTATTTCGGCATTTTTCTCTTCTCTTCGGGGAAACCTTTCTGATGTTTAGTCTGTCTGGGTTTCCTTGGCCTTTCTGGCTTTGCCTAGAGGACCTACTGAAGGAGAATATTTTGGAGGAAGACCATTTTAATTATGACGACCATTTGGGGACATACTGTTTGTTAGGGTGTCTCCTTGCAACCACAGCACACAGCATGTGTTAGCGGAACAGCCTGTGTATGACGAGCTTGAGGGTCATGACGTTGGTCTCTGGGGTATTTTTGTTATGGGGTTTGAGCAAACATCTAAAACTTTATGATTTTCATATATGAACATCATTCTTGGAACATAATCCCAATGGATTAAACATCTAGATAATATATTCTCAAGGTCAAAAATGCAATAAAAAATAAATCCTACAAATGCAAAGAAATGAGAAACTGTGATCCATAATGCAGACACGAAGCAGTCCACGGAAACAGTCCTGAGATAACTCACACGATGGGCTTAGCAGACGAGATTTTTAAAACGGCTATTAAAATTCTGTTCCCAGGAAGGGGAACACGTAACTAGATGGGAACCTCGGCAGAGAAGTGAGAACTACAGACAAGAGCCGAACGGAAAACCTCAAACTGAAAAGTATTACAATCTCAGAAGTGAAAAATTTTATAGATAGTTGTCTACTTATTGGACCAAATACTGAGAAAAAGATGATGAAATCTCCAGCTATGGTTATAAATATGTATATTTTAAAACTTTAGTATTACCGTATTTTGCTTTTTAATGTTCGAAACTCTGTTATTAGATGCTTAACCATGATGGATGGTTTTATGTCAACTTGGCTGGACTATGAGGTGCACAGACACTGGATCCAATGTTATTCTGGGTTTTTCTATGAGGTTATTTCTGGATAAGTTTAACATTTACACTGATGTACCGCATGGAGGAGATGTCCCGCCCTAATGAAGGGGGGCCTCGCGCGATCAGTCGAAGGACTGCATGCCCTTCCCTGGATAAGGGGGAGTCTCCCTGCCTCACTGTCTTTAAGCTGGGACATCAATTGTTTCTTGCCTTCGGTCTCAAACTAAAACATGGGCTCCTGCCAAGTCTCGAGCCAGCCAGAAGTTGGACTGAAACACCACCATCGGCTTTCCTGGTTACCAGGTGCGTGGACAGGCACGTCAGGGCCAGGGCCGAGGAGTACAGAGCCATGTGCAAGTCTGTAGTCAGCGACCGGGGCAGGGATCTGACTTCTTGGAACGGCTCTCCTGGTCTGGGGCTCTGCTCAGTGTCCTCCTACCTGGACCGCGGAGCTCCCACAATGGCACTTTCCCCCCAAGGATGTCTGTCAAATTACTGCTGCCGAGGGGGATACGAGCAGAGGACCTCGCGCTCTGCCATCTTGCCGACATCACCTCAAAAGCATGTTTTTAAGTTTCTGGTTGATTTTAGCTTCTGTTTTTAGTTTTAATTCTTTAACTGCTGTTTTAAACTCTAGTTTGGCTCTGATGTTCCCTGGTTTGGTTTCCTTTATTTTTATCCTATCTGGAGTTTGTTCTACCTATTGGACCTTCGCTTTGATGTTTTCTCATCAAATTTGAAGAAATTTTTGTCATTATTTTTTCACACTTTTTTTTCTTAGTTTCACTCTTTCCTTTCTATAAATTTAATTAGTCAAAATTTAGAGCATTTTTAAAATTATATTAAAAGTTCAAGTTTTCCCACCTTTTATTTTCCTATTCTGTACCTGTCTTAAGGTTGAAATCTGGTAAGAGTCATCTAATTTTGCTTTTTATTTTTTTATTTAAAGATTGTTTTGGCTATTCTATGGCCTTTGAATCTTCACGTAAGTTTTAGAATCAATTTGTCAATGCTACAAAGATAATCTGACTGGAATTGCATTGAATCATGTATACAGTGCATATTCTAAACAAGAGAACGAAGATGTCACTGTTTTAAAAAGTGGAATGAAGACATTCACAATGTAATACTAAAAATAACAAGAACAGTATTTGATACATAGTGGGCATCAATTAGTATTTCTTTGAATGATTACATGAATATAGCAAGAGGGAAAAACATGATTTAGTGTATCCCTTAAAAAAATTGAGAGATCAATACTGAAAAACTGGAAAGTACATAAATTATTTGAATAATAAAATTAATGCAATGCAAAATTCAACCCCCAACCCAGAGAAGCTAACAGGTTGTTTTATATACTCATTATCTCTTTACAGAAACTGACCACATACTAACTCACAAAAGGTCTTGTAGTCTTAAAGTTCAAATTCTCCACGTCACAGACACCAGAGCATCTCAGACTCTGCTCTGAAGCATTACCCGCTGAGCTTGTGAAAACACATGGCAATGGGGCTTCACCCCGGGGGTTCCACGACCCTGGCCATGGATCTGGGGCGCAGCTCGGCAGTGCTCACGTCTCACAGCTCAGCCGAGGGCAACGGGACCAGGCCCTGTCTGGGCCCTGCTTGGACAACATGTTCTCTGACAACAATTTAAATTACTTCCAAATCAGCCCTGGCCGGTGTGGCTCAGTGGATTGAACACCGCCCTGTGAACCAAAAGGTCACCGGTTTGATTCTCAGTCAGGGCACATGCCTGGGCTGCGGGCCTGGTCCCCAGTGGGGGGCACACAAGAGGCAACCGATCGATCTTCCTCTCACACGCCGATGTTTCTTTTCTTCTCTTTCCCCCTCCCTTCCCCTCTCTCTACAAATAAACAAAATCTTTTAAAAATTACTGCAAAATCAGTAATGAAATACGTCTTTAAAAAACAAACAAAGCATGTAGGTAAAAACTTTTAAAGAATGTAAAGGCAGAAAATCATAAAAATGAGCAGAAATTAATGTGAGGTAAACAAAAAAGAATAAAGAAAATCAATAACCAGAAGCTGCTTTTTGAAAAAGAAAAAGAATAATAAAAAAAAAGGCAAACAGATATCAAGGGAAATAATTTTTTAAAAGAATAAATTTCACTCCAGAAATACAGACTTTAAAAATTTCTTTCCTGATCCTTCCCAGCATGTGCCATAGCTGTATTTATTTAAGACATCCATTTTCAAATGCTTTTAAACTATATCTAAGCTTTATTTTCACCTCTTTTTTCATTCCTCCAAAAAGCGAAGGCCTGCTGTTTGTGACTCAACATTCTGGGTTTGCATAACAGAAATCACACAAATCTTTTAAGAACCTCAAGTGAAATATTTCAACACTCCTATCTTTTTTTGCGTCATACCAGCTCTGAGAGTGACATTATGACACATGCTCATTCTAAAATACTTGGATAGTCGACTGTACTCGCCAAGTGCTTGCTTGGACTCAACCAGAGCTATGCATTCAGCTCCTGGGTCCCACGTGTGATCTACGGCTCCCGTCAGCACGCGGGGCTTCCCGGGCATGCGGGCCACAGGTCTAGACCCTGTGACGCAGCAGTGCACGAAACATGAGACCTTCCCTAAAATAACTCCTCCTGTGGGGCAAAAACACGGGCAGACACGCGTGCCAGCGCAGGAGACACACGGGGCTGGGAGGGGAAGGCGCCGCCGCCTGTATCAAGGATGGGCGGAGCGCCACAGAGGGAAAGAGAACAGGGCTATTCTTGCTTTTTACACTGCCATCAAGGTTCAAAAAGTTTAAGTCTCTTACATCGTTGATATGGCAGGTGCACTATGTTCAGTATCCATTCCCCCCTTTCTGGTTTGCCTGAAACTGTCTGGTTTGCCTGGGACTGTGTGGGGCACCCGAAATCCCAGGAATCCCCCCTTCTCTGGTCCGCAAGGCCACGTGACTTGCTTTGACCAATCTACGTGGGCAGGAGTGGCTGGGAGTCGCGTCCAGGGGTAAGTGTCTAAGGAGTTATGTTTAACCTCCGGCTTTCTCCTCTCCTACAGTGGAAATGGCTGACGGACGAGCTGAACTGGCCCCGAACGCTGAGACATCACAGCCATCACTCGCCCTGGACTCTCCCTGGCCTCTCCCGCGGACCCCCACTGGCTGCCTTGGTGTGAGGCCAGAGGCCTTGGTGTTGTTTGCTACTGTAGGCTATGCTGCTCTGTCTTGAATGGCGTAGTGAGAGTCTCTGTAATTTTTCCATTGCTACCCTGTGATCAAGAAGAGGCAGCTTCATTTATTTTAAGTAGATCCGTTGCTGAGGGAAACCTGTGCGTTTTTACATGCAGAGAGAAAGGGGCTGGTGCAGAAACACATGGAGTGAAGAAGGGGTCAGGGGAAGGAAGTGCTGGAGGGCACGTGTGGTTAGAGGATGTGGTTGGAGAAGGAAGCTAGGGAACGTGGGCTTAACCCATTCTTCCTCTGAGGCTTCGGGGAACAGCTGAGAGACAGTGACCCTCTCAGGACAGGGCAGGAGAACCTCCCGCAAGTGTCATGAAACTCAGATGAACTCCAGACACAGAATGCTTGGTCAGAAGCCATGACGAACTGTTTTCTCTCAAAGTCTACGAAGTAAATGCACGACCACGTACTCAGAGTTGACATTTTATGACTGTGAAACCCTGCTTGGTGCCACGAGGGACCGAGCCCTTAGTCACTGGAGGGTGAAGAAGCGACTCTAAGACCAAGTCCAAGAGCAGGCCCAAGGAGAAGGTAGTAGCGCTGTGTCTGGGCTTCTCGTCAGCAGAATTCATTAGGGTGACTGTGAATGACTTTGTCGAGGTCCTGATTTCCTGCTTATCTCGTGACCCACATTTCGATCAGAAATGACTCGACTTTTAGTTTGCAGACAAGAATAGACAAGGGTTTAATGAAATGATTATAGATGGTGCATGTTCCTAACTACAAGGGAGGCAGCCACGAAACAAAACAACGTGAAGACAAGCACCGTGGCCCTTCCTCCAACCTCAGGAGGAAGCTGGGACTCACAGCTCTCTTGGCCTTCATCAAAGAACCCCACCTAAGTGCACGTGTCCTTTGGGGTCCCCTTGCTGCCAGCACCCAAGGGGACTGGGGTTCTTCATGCTGTTTGTGCACTTTAAAAGCGCTCTGATTGGACAACTTTCCAAAAGTGGAGCTGAAGTTTTCACATTATATGCTTTCGTGTTTGAATATGCAGATTTATTCGTGTTGAATTCTTGGGTGTCAGAGTTGAAATAGCTCTTTTTCCATAAGTCAACACACTCAGAGAGCTGGAGTTATTTTATCTAAAGTCAAATCACGGTTTATTTGCCCACACTTGATGCCCGAAACGAATGGCTCTAGAGCAGGACCCGGGGAGGTCAGGGGCATGCAGCAGCTTCCGGCCCTACTGTGAGCCTCGTGCCGCCCTACTGCGAGTCTTGCACTGTAGCTTGGCTGTGAACTGGTCGTCCGAGCCGGGACGACAGATCAACTCATTCTGCCTGGAACACATGGTGTCATAAAGGAAACTGGGATGCGAAAGGATTTAATGAGCACAGAGGGGAGCAAAAAGGGCACTGCAGGCACAAAGGGAGCATGACGAAAAGCCTATAGCCAGAGAGACCGCGGTGTCCTTAGGGCGCGGAGAATTTTTAATGTGTCTGGGAACCCTGACTATGCGGTCCAGTAACACGGGAAACTTCAAAAACCATGGGTGCTGCCCCCACCCCAGACCTTGTGGCACGACTGACAGGCAGGCTGAGGTTCAAACTTCCTCACACTTCTCAACAATAAAGAGCATACCAATTCCTTGTAAATGAGAGAAGAACTGCACCCCTGCCAAAAGCTCCAGGTATGAAGAGAACTTCGAAGGACTTCTTATCTACTCCTGTGATTTTATAAAGAAGACAAAAACTATATATGCCAAAAATTTCCATCAGAGCTGGCACGCTCTCAAAAACATTTTTTTGCATTAAGCCTTCTTAGAGGCTTGATGGCACAAACCTGGGCCCGTAAATATTTACCGACAGGCAATACTGATTTACAGCATGAGAATACGGAATCCGATGACTACCCATTTTCTGCCAGCATCTGTGTTAAGGTCCACCAAGTGTGGCTTGGTCTTGATCCCACCGGGCTGCCCCGGAAAAAGCGGTCATCGTCGTGCAATCGTCAGCTTGGGTCGATGTCACCAAATCCCTCCCAGTGGGTGGCTTAAAAAACAGACACTTTATTTTCTCACGGTTCAAGCCTGTGTTGGGCCCTCCTCTAAGCTCTGGATTTTAGAAGGAGCGGAGGGTTTTGATTATGGGTTATGTGGTTTGCTGTCTGTCTACGAAAGCCTTTCACTTGAAGGGCTGGGTTATGTTTTGTCTAAACGCACCTTGAAAGTCTTGCTCACACCGGCTGGCGGGAAGGAAGGTATGCAGTCGGCTCTATGCACAGATCTTTTTGACTTTTCTTTCCTCTATGATGTGGCATTTTCTTTATTTTTATTTTTGACAAGGCATTTTAAATAAGAATTGAGTGATGAAATGCTCCAAGTATTCAATACCACGCTGTTTAGAAATTAAAGATTCATAGCAGGCAACACAAAATAGAGCGCTGGGACTTGGGAACAGACTAAACAGATTTCAAATCCCGGCTCCCTCCCACACTCTGAAAGTCTATGGAAGCTGCATAAACCCTCTCTGAGCCTCAGTTTCCTTATCTGCAAATTCACGTGTGCGAGGATAAAATGTCCTCATGCAACCCTTCCCGAATACCTAACCCGTAGCAGCATTTAAAATGTTCGACAACTGGCAACATACGGTCACTGCCCAACATCAGAACAGATCCTGCCCATTAAAAAAATAACCTCCCTCTCCCCCATCAAACCCCGCCCCCCCAAAAAAAACCCTACAGGTAAATTTCAGCTGAATACAGCCATGGCTTGAAAGAGCACAGGTGCAGGTGCTGATATACAGAAATTAAAGCAACGGAGTCCACACCTTCCATGCCTCGAGCTACGCAAAGCCCCGCGGGCCCAGAACACGATGAACGCGGCAGCGCGCAGACAGCAGGACGGGCGCGGCGCCACAGAGGAATGTGCCTGCGCAGAGCCGGGCACACGGCAGGTGCGCTTCCCCGCACACCACCCCGTGAGAGGACCCGGTCTTCTGTAGGGTGAGGCCCAGCACAATTTAACTTAACATGAACGAGAGGAAAAGAGAAACATCATAGGGTACAAAGTACTCACCTAGACGCTGAGAAAAAGGAAGCCAATTCTAAAAAGTTTCCCCTCTCGAGTCTTCCCCGCCGCCCCGCAGAGCGTTAGTTTAGCTACCCCGCTCACGGGGAATTTGTCACTGTGGCCCAAACACAATTAGCCTCCATAATCTAAAAATAATCATCATCGTTTATTTCTAGTGATCCGGGCATTGCACTGACGATTTTAGGTATGTTACTTTGTTTAATTCTCTTTGGGTCCTCCGTGGAGCTAATACTATCTCTGATTTATCAGATGAACATTGGAAGGCGGTGCAGTGAGGTGGCCAAGGTCACTTGGCAGGAGCTCTTTTATCACTTGAAGCTGACTCTAGGTCACCGGCCTGGAGGGACCCCACAACCCACGCCGGTTCCCTTGCTTTTTTACACATCATGAGAACCCACTGAATCAAAAACGACAGAGACTCCTTCCTCAAATGGAGAGCGTCAGGAGACAGTGGAGCCCCAACCTTAAATGGGAACAGTATCATCCTATGGAAAGTTCTGAGGAAATACGTATGTTGACACATGAGAAACACAGTGACAATGATGCTTCCCATTAAGTGAATAGGAGAGGGAGAGAGGGGGGTTTCTTAAGAAAAGTGGGATTTTAGCATTATCCTTGTACGTATAGTGATTTATAGTCTAGTGTTCACAAAAATGATCTAAGACTGTACCACCTAGGATTTCTTGGGTTGAATGTAACACAGACGTATGCCTTTTAAATAGAAGTACCACTAAATAGAAAAAAGAAAGCAGTCTTTATGCTCGCGTGCTCGGACACCAACATCAGTCCAGATGCCCTGACTTTGCCTCTCCGTCCGATGCAGAAACACCTCGTGTTGCTTGCCAGGCAATGACACAGGGTGTGGCCCCTTGAAGACTGGCAAAGATGGGGGCTCGGTCGTCGCGGCCCAGCCTGCCGCGGTTTCCAAGGTGCCGTGGGGCTCAGTCTTTCCCCCATTTTTCTGTGCCTGGTACCAGCTGTCCCATTGCTAGCCGCTCTCCCTCACGACCTGGGCCCCTGCTCTCTGGCTTAGCCGCAGGGACCTTGCAGTTTTCCAGTTTCATCCCAGTTTCCAAATGCTTCTCTCCTCCCAGAATGCCTCAGCTTCTGGTCCTGGGAAGCACCCCGTGATCTACCAGGCTCCTGCTGCCACGACTCCTGGTCCTCTGGGACACCTGGGGGCTATGGCAGCCATCCCAGTGGCTTCCTTGGTGCCACCTGCCTACTCTTTGCTCCTGCCTGGACCCTACAGGATGGGCGGTTACCACTCACTATTGCCTTCTGCGATGAGTTCACAGGGTGGGAGCCAGCCTACGGCACTCGGCACCTGCACCAGGGGCCCACTGCGAGCTCTAATCCGGGAATCGGGGCTGAAGTCTAGGGGCCAGGCCAATGCCCACTGTCACGCATCAGGACAGCAGACACCAAGGGCTGCGGTGAGCTGGCTGGTGTGGTCAACACGGCAAGAAGAAGCAGGGATTAGAAAACCTGGGGGAGAATGCGACGGAAGTCCAGCGTGGCCGAAGCGGAGCCTCGCCTTCCCAGGCTGCTTGCTGTCAAGGGCCAGGGTCGCGTTCTCCCGCTCACGTTACGGACTTGGTCAAACCTGGTGCCCATCAGCTCCAAGCAAACTGATGGGGAAGCCAGCACTTCGATGAGCGCCCCTTCCTAGCCGACTCCTCCCCTCGCTGAAGTGACAACATGGTGGCGACTGCCTAGCTGTGCGTCATATCGTGTAATAGTCCAAACTAAACACCGAACTGCCTCATGAACCGGCAAGTCCACTTCCAGGTGTTTATGGAAAGAAGTCTAAAACACTAACTCAAAAAGATATGTGTATCCCTGTGTTCACCGCAGCATTACTTACGACGGCCAAGATGCGGCAGCAACCCAAGCCCATCGACAGGTGAGTGGATAAAGAAGAAGGGGTGTATTTGGACACAGTGGAGCATCACTTGGCCCTAAGACAGATGGCGTCTTACCATTTGCAACAGCACGGATGGGCCTAGAGGGGACTGTGGTGAGTGAGGTCCAACAGGGAAAGACAAATGCCACGTGATTTCACTCATATGTGGGATCTAAAAAACGAAACAAACAAACAAAACAGAAACAGGCTTGGTTGCCAGATGGGAGGGGAGTTAAAGGGCTGGGTGAAAAAGGTGAGGGCGTTAAGGGGCCGGCAATTATAAAAACAGTCCTGGGGATGTAAAGTACAACAGAGGGAACAGAGCCGATAATACTGTGATAACCATGCACGGTGCCAGGTGGGCACCAGGCTTGTTGGGGGATCACTTCGTAAATTATATAAAAGTCTAAGCACTATGCTGTACACATGAAACTAGTACAATGTTCAACATCAACTGAAATTGAAAAATAAAAAGAAACCAAGAAAATTTTTAAATATTAAAATTATTGGAGGAGTTAATGGTTATAAGCACGTGTGTGCACATGTTAGTTCATACAATGCCCTCGCTGAGAGGCGGGTGACACATCCCAGCTCCACTAAATCTACTAAGATGAGATGAAAATGACCACGAGCCGGGGTGGGCTGGCAGCAGACCCTGAGGCCAATGGAATGTGGGCGTCAGACCTGAGCTTTTTGGCGGCACCTGCAGAAAGGGAGATGGGCATGCTGGCGGCGGAAGGAGAGCTGGTCCCCACACCTACAGGAGCAAATCACTGAAGGAGAAACCACTACTAGCCAGAAGGGGTCGCTGTGCGCGATCATCTCATTAGTCCCGTATCTTAAAAAAGACGACGGCGGACAATTTACCCCAACTCAGAGCAGCCACGGAAGAAGAGCTTGGTCCGAGAGAAGAACGTTCTGATTGCAATGACAACCTGCTTTCCGATACACGGGGCTGTTTCCTCACAGGGAGAGAATCCAGCCATGTCACACACAGACCAGCCTGCCCAGGCTAATTCAGTTATCCCAACTGTCTTACTCTCGCTGACTTTCTACAGTCCACCGGATGGCTCACTTAACAACTGTCCACTCAGCGTCTACTTTCATGCAAGAAATACATGAATGAAAGAGACAGCCCTCTGCCCTCAAGGAACTTCCAGCGAGTGGAGGGAGAGACACAGTGATAAACTATCAGAGCAGAAGCCCAGTGTATGCTTTTCCTGACGTTGGCGAAGATAATGAAGACAGAGAAGGACAAGGTGGAGGAGGAGGCGGTGGCGGTGGTGATGATGGAGGAGGAGAAAGTGGAGGAGGGGGAGGAGAGAAGTTATAGACAGGCAGAAAGAAAAAAGGGACAGAGAAAAAGAGAAGGGCAGGGGAGCTGGGAGAAGCAGTAAGGAGAAGACAGAGAGAGAAGAAAGACAAAATCTGGTCATTTTCAGACACCAGCCTATCTGTTACATCTCAGTCACGCCTCCAAAGTCCTTGGGGTCCCTCATTCTCTTAACTTTTCCTTTTGGCTCCAGCAACAAAGATACAGGCTCAAGCTCAAAAGTCTACCCCATCATGGTTCACTATGGGACTTCCGGGGGGACAAAATCATTTAATGTTACTGTCCCTACTTCACATGGTAGGTAGGTAGGTAGGTAGGTAGGTAGGTAGGTAGGTAGGAAGGAAGGAAGGAAGGAAGGAAGGAAGGAAGGAAAAGAAACCCGACTATCGACAATTCTGTGAACTGGTCTGGAAGACAGGAGGCAGTGCCAGGGACATAGCAGGACTGAAACAGCTGAGGATGAATGTCCGATGGGGATGCACTTGAGATGGCGGGGGTGGACCTCCGGTTGGCACACCCTCCCACGCTAGAGCTGCCACTGAGCTCTGCGGCACCTGTCCCTCAGGGGGGAGTCAAGGTCAGGAGCAAGTGAACAAAGCATGACTTTCACAAGAAAAGACCCAATTTCCTCCCTGGCACCCATGCAGCTGCATCAGTAATGGCGAAGGGGATGGGTAACCAAGATCCACTTGCCTCTTGAGAAAGTGCACGCAGAACGGTCAACACAGTTGTTTGCTTTTAATAATGGATTAGACACTAAGTGGAGATTGTAAAGCTCCCGAAGCTCCGAAGGAAACGGCTGACCTTCTGCTTGATGTGAATTCAAATAGTGTTTTAGCTCAGCAATCTCTTTTGGAAAGAGCCCAGAAACAAGCTGCAAAGCAGTGAATTCTTAGAGCCCTACAGGGAAGAGGCCTGTCCCCTTCCCCGGAGCATTCAGAATGCTCTTGTGTGTTGCCACGTCTCTGCGCCAACCACAGCCACCGCCTGCATCGGCGAAAACGGTACTCGGCTGAACCTTGGGTTGACAGCGCCGCCTTTTAACCCTTGGTCCATTCCCTACTGGCTGTGACTTTGTACAAATTACTTGACCTCTCTGAGACAACGTCCGAATCCACAGTGGCAGTGGCACTGGAAGGAAAAACTTAAAGAGATGGAAAGCAAAGGAGTAAGAGCAGCTAATGAACCACCTGAGGTTGGGGACTGCCTTCCGTTTATCAGTTACAGTAATTCCTGTCCCTAAAATAAAATACGTTCAGTTTTGTTTAATAGATGAAGAGAGACCGAGACTCAGACAGGGTCAAGCGGCTGCCCAAGGCCACATGCTAAGAGGTGTGGCCAGGATTCGAACCCTACTGCACATCTTTCCCCTGCCACGGCCCCCGCTGACTGATGCTGCCCCCTCTGCCCAATCTCATCATGGTATGTCCCTCGCCCCAAACACGTCACGGTCCCTCCCTGTTCAGAGCTGGTCCCCACGCTCTGGACCATGAGTAGCAGACAGCTGTACACTTTGCCACACCTTGCTCACACTGGTACTCCTGCCAAGTCTAGCCCCGGTGTGCACTCAGGTCGTGCACACATACCCCTGCCCTTCACAGGTGCTGAACCACCTTTATCTCCGCCTTCTGTGTGAACTGCCCTTCAGCTCTCAGCTCAGGCAGCACCTCCCGAAGGCATGGTTAAGGCCCTCTCCGGCTTCCGTCAGCTTCCATCATAATCGGGGCCCACATCCCAGCAAGCGCAATGGGTCTATTGCTTTCCCACCCAGGTAACTGTCATTTCTTTTGTAACAGGGGCCAGGGACTGCCATCACTGCCACCAGTACTTGCCATAGAGCAAGAAGTTGACATCGTTAAAAAAAATTAAAAGGAAGATTATCAGTACGTGGTATGGGCTGAATTGTGCCCCCCTCCCCCCCCAAAAAAAAACAAAACTCACGTGTCGAAGCCCTAATCCCAAGTGTCAGGGTGCATTTAGAGACAGGGCTTTTGGGGGGGGTTAACTGAGCTTACTTCCCTAAAATGAAGTCATAGGGTGGGGGTCTAATTCAATATGACTGGTGTCCTTAGAAGAAGAGGAAGAGAGACCAAAAATGTGCAGAGCAAAAGGTCACGTGAGGACAAAACAAGAGGGAGGTCAACTGCAGGCTAAGGAGAAACGATCCAGGAGACACCAAACCTGCCGGCACCTTGGGCTCGGACTTCCAGCCTCAGGGGCTGCGAGAGAAACAATGTCTGTTTTTCAAACTATGTACTCTGTGTGGGATTTTTTAACAGCAGCCCTAGCAAACCAAGAGAATTAGTGAATGGACACAGAAGTCTGAGAAAAGGCTCTGGTTTAGAGACATGCATGTTGGAGTTATCTGTATTGAGAGGATGCCTGAGGCTGAAGGGATAGCTGACATTGTCCAGATAACGTGCGTGCGTGAAGTGGAGAAGGTGCCAAGGAACAGAGTTACAGGAAGAGGAGAGAAGGAGGGCGCTTGCAGAAGACTGAGTGGTGGATTCCAAGGCGCTAGGGGTGAAACCCAGAGGGCGCACAGCGTTAGGAGCATTAGGGTGGCAGTGGGGGGAGGGTCAGCGGCATCTGAGGCCCAGGAAGGGCACACAAACACGTCCTTCAGCTTTGACAACGGGAAAGGCACGGCTGCCTCAGCATGGGCTGGTTCTTTTCCCAGTCACGCCAGGCACCTTCAAACCTCTGGGCCTTTGCACATGCTGCTCCTTATGCCTAGAATACTTCTCTCCACTTCTTTTCCTAGAAAACGTCAACTCACCTGTCAGTGTCCATTCATTCCATTCACAACTTTCTGTTAAATGCCTACGACGTGATGGCCATTGCTTTAGAATCACTCAGATTTCATTTCCATCACGGAGCCAACCCCATGCAGACGGACAGGCCTCTGAATTTTTACAGGATGGACTGTGTTTTTCTAAAATCTGTGTGTTAATGTCCCTGCCCTTGGTTCTCAAAACATGGTCTTATTTGGAGAGAGGGTCTTTCCAAAGGCCGTCGAGTCAAAATAAGGTCGTTATGTGGAACGCTAGCGACTGGCGTCTTTATAAAAAGGGGGCACCTGGAGCCAGGCATGCACACAGGGAGAGTGTCGTGTGGAGACATGAGTGACACTACCACGAGAAAAGGTACAACCAGGAACAGGAAGGGAGACCTGGGACGGACCCATCCCTCATGGCCCTTAGGAGGGACCCACCCTTCCGATACCCTGAGGTCAGTCAGGCTTCCAGCCTCCAGAACTGAGAGACAGTAAATTTCTTTTGTTTAAGCCGCTCGGTCTGTGAAACTTGGTTATGACACCCCGAGAAAGCTAATACAGTATTTATAACACTACGCTACCCCATCCCCATCCATCCATTTGCCTACTGACTGATGTTTCCCTTTTTATTTTTTAAGAGTGTTTGATTTTGACCTCTTATTCCATGACAGGCATTGATGATAAAATGATGACGGTCCACAGTCCCTGCTACAAAAGTGGCTGTGTTTGCCTTGGCTGGGGAAAGAAAAGTAGGTTCGAAGTAGCCCCGATGGGAGGAGTGGCTGTGGGTCTGCACGCGGAAGGCGGGGGCTTCCCTCTGCCCTCTCGGGCTGTTGTCAGTCAGAGAAAGGAAGGTCCATTAGCCTCTCTCACGGCAGGGATGGCAGTCTCATGTCACACTGACCAATCAGCTTTAGATTCTTCACCAAGTTTTACAGGAATTCTGCTCAACTCCTACAGGTCATGGCCTTTCCTTTTCCAGCATCGACCCAATGAGCACTTTCTAAAATGTATACAGATTATCCACAGTGAGGGCAGTGCCAGTACGAGGGGCACGGAATGGCTACCTGATAGCTCTTCACGTTTTAAGTTGCTCTGACACACGCAGCCCCTTTGAACAAGACGAGCTCGGTGTCTGTGAGGCCGCGCGGGCGCTGCCACGTTCCGGGGGGCCCTTCGCGTGCGCGCACTCAGGGTAATGGGCGGCGGGAAGCAGCCGCAGCAGGCCTGGCGGGAAAGGCAGTGATTAAAATGCCAGGGCTCGAAATGGGCGGGTGTCTCTCACGGCTTACTCCCGGGGCAGATTCTGCTGACCAGCAGCTGGGGTTCATTCATTCATCCCCTGCACCAGGAGTGTCCTGGGGAGATCTGAACAGGCCCCAGGATGGACAAGCACTCCCTGCACCCTTCCTGCCACTTGGTGCCCACGTATATTAACCGTCTGAATACCTACCGTAAGGTGCTCTCCGTGCTGAGGCTGTGAACACACAGGCAAACGTGTCAGGCTCTGGTCTCGAGCACCTCACAGTCTAATCAAGAAGCAAGGGCAGTTTTCCGCACCCTCTCCTCTGTGCAACCGACACGGTTGCCTTCAACCGGCATCACAGCGCATCCACTTATTGGCAGGTGTGAGAGCAATGAGAATGTGACTGCTCCAGGTGGCACATTTGCTGTCACCAGGATAAACCATGAAAATAAAGATCTCTCGAGACGAGTCGCAGTGAGCACCAGACAGAAACACAGCTACAATATTGAGTCATCTGCCCCTTTCCCTGGCCTGTCTGGGGTTCTCTAGTCTACATTCTGACAATAAATTTTTTGTTTTGGCTTTTATTTGGGGGTGGGGGGGTGTTGCTGTCGTTTTGTTTAAGTTAGAGCAGGTTGAGCTGAGTTTCACACTTCAAGCTGAAAGAACGCTAAGAGGCAAATTGTACCAGAAGCGGGATGAAAGCTCCGGGAACTGAGCTGTGGAACCGGCTTTGCCGAGTGGAATCGGGGGCCTTTGCGGCCCCGCCACCCTCGGCGGGGGCTGGGACCACCTCGCTGCGGGACAGTATAGCATCTGCTTAGAGCTTCCTTGCCATATCTTGGGGCTCTGACCTTGCGACCAAAAAACCCCCAGAACTTTAGTGAGTTGCTAGGAAAATGTCAGGATATTGGGTTTGTAAGCGCTGTCTTTTGGCCTCCAGCAAACGTCCACACCAAGGAGACGAGATGGTCGTCCAGAAAACAGGACGACAACTATGTGGCTTTGTGTGAGAGATGAGGCGGCGCAGCGTTGCTAGATGGTCAAGGGCAGTAGGAAAGTGTCCTGCAGAATGCCAAAACTAAGTTTCCTGCCCCATGAGAAGGTTAGTATGAGCAAAGTCGGGGCACTGAGAAATGTGGCCGCTGACCGGGTCCTCATCCGCCTGACAAAGGTAAAAACTCCACCAAGACGCACAGCTTCGGTTCCGCTGTGGCAGGGGGCAGGGGTAGGCTCACTGTATCATTCTATTCCGTATTTCACTTTCCTCTGAGTCAGGAGTCAGATAGAAGCCATTAATCAGGGGCCCAAGAGAGCGACCGGAATGCCAGGTCTACTGATAAGCAATCCAAAGGGTGGCGTCTTGCTTCCAAGGTGATGACCAGACAGAGTTTCTGGCATCAGCCCGGCAGCCCTTACAAGCTGACACTGTCAGGCAGCTGACTGGGGGTTTAAGGGTTACAGCTCTGGAAACAACAAACGTCCTACAAAGGGGCATGGACAGCAATGCCCTAAGGTAACCCCAGGCTCGTGAAAGCATATTAAGTAAAGAAAGGCTCAGCCCCAGAAGGAGGAGTCTCTTCACGGCACTGCCCGGAGACAGGGTCAGGGAGGAAGCTAGATGCCAGATACGGGAACCGCCCAGCAGGCAGGGTCTGTGGCAGCCGCACTGCGTGGACAGGACGACAGCAAAAGGAGGCACGTTCCTGTCTCTACCTAGGGAAGTAGTGTGGCCACTGCACGTGCCTTCCTCTTTCTCCCTCTGCTCCACGGCATTTTTATTTCAACTATTCCATTTCACCTCAGGACTGTTTATTAAAAGCAGCAATAGCTGTAGTTTGTAGAATCTTTCTAAGCTTTAGCTAGTTAGAGAGAGAGAAGAGCATAACATTTAAGGACTTAGGGATGAAGGCAACATTTGGACATGATTTTGCAAAGTAATAATTTTTGCTTATACACAGAGTAGCTGCATTTTAATACGTGGAAGCCTCTGGGGCATTCATGCGTGCTGAAAAGTATCTGCAAACAGGCCGGGCAATCAAAGACTAGAATGCCCATGTACCCAAGCCTCCTTTCTCCTGGTCACTGGAAATCCCCGCGGTGCCCACTGCAGCTATGGGCCCAGATGCAAGTGGGGGTCCTTCTTCGCCTATCAGGCCGGGCTTGTTTCAGGACTTGAGTTTTTATTTGGGATTTTTCTGCTAAAACCATTGAGGTGGGTTCTTCTCCATTCTCAGGAGCCTTAGGGCTTCAACGATGAATTCTGGGACCATGTCGTGGTCCGTTTGTCTTTTTAGGGAAAAAGAGAATCGAGCGAGAAGCGACGAGGCGAGTCCAACACCGAGTCCCCGAGGCTGTTCTCTGATACCCCCAGGACTGTCGCCTGCCTGCGGCTGCCCTGCACTGATGTGAGCCCAGCTAGAAGCTGCCCAGTCACTTCCCATTTCCATTAAGCTGCTTAAAAATGGGCTCCTGTCGCTTCTCCATGACGGAGGACTGAAGGGCACCCTCATCTTTTCTATGGAGTCGCTGAACATGAGTGTCACAGAAGGGATTATTTTAACTAGCAGAAAATTTTAACCCAAATTTGGAACTCAGTGGAACACGATTAATTAAGAGGGAAACTCCATAAAAGGAAGAATTTCTATAAACCATGATTATTAATCTTCTAACGTGAACATTTATCGTCCTCACAAACGCTAGGGCTCAGTGAGGTGCCCCGCACCCTCACCGTGTGACTAAAAGGGATGGAGCAGAGCGGGTAAGGCCCTGGGCTTCGCAGCCGATCAGCCCCGGGCTGCATCCCCACTCTGTCACCATGTCTGCTTTAAACAGCTTAATTATCCTCTCTCGGCTTAATTTTTTTTCTCCTTTTTTAAATGGTGGTTGTGTTACAGCTGTCCTAACTTTCCCCCACAGCTCTCCCCTTCCCCGCCCACCCCCCACTGCCACAGTCGGTCCCCACGCTGTTGGCCATGTCCGTGGGCCCTTTATACCAGTTCTTTACCTAGACCCTTGCTCGTCTTCAAAACTAGCGTGGCGCTGTGAGAGCCGGAAGGGCGACTGAGCTACGTGACACTGCTGCTAGTCCACACAGCCCACAGGCGGCAAGTGGCGTGCTCGCTGACACTCTCGGTCACTTACAGCTTTCCGCGGTCACATGCACGTGCCCAGATGCCTAGGGTGTCAGCAGTCATGCAGAGTGGGAAGCACTGCTTCCCACAATGCTCTCTGGTCCTTATTCCGGGATTTGTAACGGTCCTGACACTCATCTGCAACGGGGCCTCTGCTGAGCGTCGCGGGGCATCTCGAGGTGCGGCCGGGGCAGGCCCGAAGGGGAGCCCAGAGCCTCCGGTAACTCGGACCCGAGCGCCTGCTTCCCCACTGCTCCCCCTTCCCGTTTCATACATAGCCAGGGAAACACAGTTATGGAAAACTCAATTAAGATAAGCTGGTCTTAAAAAACACACACACACACATTCAATTTATACTATTTCTTAGAATCAGTTTTTAGTAGGAAAAAATATTCTCATAATACTATTAAATTTTTCATTCAACTTTCAGCCAGAGAACAAGGGCGGCTGGCAATAACTGCCTTTTTAATGACTCGCTGCAGCTCAGGGTAGACTCTGCCGTAATTACACAGTCTTGCAGGGGAAGTGCCTGAGGATTAGATTTCGGACAAAGCCAAAAATGCCGTTCCGCGCTTTCTGCCTCTTTCCGTGAAAGTATCCCTGCCCTTCCTTCCCAACGCTTGGCTAGTAAGTCCATTTAGGGAGACTGCTACCATTTTCCCTCGAAAAGCTACGAGGGCAAGCATTAAGGTAAGGGGCCCACGGCACTGGCCCCTGTCTTCGTTTGGAGAGCTCGTGAGCGGCCTGCCTGCCGCCCCCTGCGCGTCCGCTTTGTCCATCTCGCCCGGCGGGCCTGCCTGCTTTGCTTGCTCCGTGCGCGTGGCAAGCGGGACGGCCTCGGCCCTCGGTCGCGCACCACCCCCAAGGACGTGTTTCCCATTCTCGGTTCCGGGGAAAGGCGGCCCACGCAGCCCGGCGTGGCCGGGACTCCCCGTCCCCTCCGTCCTGGCAGGCAGGCAGGCAGGCTCGTGGGACACAAACGTGCGGCCTCCAACGGGGGCGGGGGAAGCGGCTGTCGGCACGAGGCTGTGGGCTGAGCAGACCCCCAAACGGGGCTACTCACCAGTGCTCGCCCAGCTCGTTTAGGAAGAAGCTGCCGGAGTCGCCTGGCTGGGAACGGGGAGATGTGATCTCGGGTCTGTCTCACTATCGAGCCTGTGATTCCTATTTTAAATCGGTGGCTTTCACAGTGGGGTCCACAGTCCAGTCCATTGGGTTGAAAAAGAAAATGTTTGATACTTTCCTTCTCTTGAAGAGAATAAAAAGTAAATAAAAAGAGAAGTAGGTTCATACATATTTAACATGCAGGCTGACACTGAGCCTTTGACTTGATTCATGTGTCGGGTGGTGACAGGTATTTATGGGGACAGGTGACAGCTCTGGGCCGTGACCTTGAAAGTTGCACCCACACGTTCATTTGCTTAAAGTTACGGCAGCACCTTGCAGACCACGTGCCCACTAAAGAGGATTCTCGGATGACGTGCAGTTTTGACTAACTTAACTACCACAACGTGGGTAAAGGGTCTAAAAAATTCCTGCGAAGAAACCACTGCTCGAGGCTAAGAATAATGCCACGAGAGGGACCAACGGGAAAATGGCACAGTTATTTGACATATGTATTTGAGAGCCACTATTCTTAATGTGAAATCTTGCTTCAAGTATATAGTGAGCCTTGAGATTTTAGCTAACAAATGTATGAAGCCATTACAATTGGAGAGAAATTTAACATCTAAGTGTGCAGAACATTATTAAATAATAACATGCCTCAGTGAAGGGAAAGTCTCCCTGGGCTCGCAAAAGTAAAGCAGAATGACACTATTTTAAAAACATCATTTATTTCATTTTATACCACTCTTTTTCCATTTATATTTGGGGTATTAATAGAATACATTAGGTTGAACTGTATGAAATGGCCACTTTTCATAAGTTGAAAAGGTTGAGCATTGGCAATTTCCTAATGTTCAACCTCTGCAGAATGGCTGTTGAATATGATTTGAAGCAAATAAATAAGTAAATATAAATTTTTTTTAAAGTCATTTTCAAATAAATATAACTCTAGGGGGTTTCTACAAGTTTTTTGACAGAAAGGATACATGATCAACAGAGTTTGTGGGCCCTGTCTTGTGTCACATTAGACCAGCGTAAAGCTCACCGAGGTGACGGCACTGGACGGGATCTCGCAGGCTGAGTGAGTTCTCGGGAGGTGAGGAATCTCCGAGGGGGTCGCATGGTTCTTGGGGCGGTGAGGAGACACTCAGCTGACAGGTCTGCATTAGTCAAGGTCAGAAGGCACCCTGGCGCACGGAGGCCGGGGCAGAGGGGCTGACTCTCTGTCAGAATGTGGAAGTTAAGGAGGCAGCTGCTCTTAAATAAAGCCTCTTCTCTTGTGTCGGGGAGAGTTATAAGGTGCTCAGCAGGACAGGGGACACAGTGCCACTCATTCTCCGTACCCTGTGTCACAGGAGACCCTCTAAGCACAGGGCAGGACAGTGGCGGATTTCAATGGCGATCCCCTGCTTTTCCCATAAACATGAGATGTTTTACATGTGCGTCTGGATGAGATGAAAAATATGTTTCTCACTGCTCTTCTCAGAGCTGTCCCCTCTGGTGGCCCCCAACTAGCTGCCCTCCACCAGTGTATCTCACAGACTCAGAAAGTCAGATGTGAGTCATGACTGTTTCTATGAAAGAAAAAAAAAAAAAAAAGCTAAATGTTGTCCAACATTATTTAAAGTGAAAAAAGAAGTGACCTAGAAAAAGTGTGCCACAGTAGTATGAACACATCACACACACACAGACACACACACAAAACTCTAATATACAATTGTATATGTTATCCAAGCGGTGACACATACTGAGGCCCCAGCAGGTCCCCGAAACCACAGAGTGTGGTGAACCCTAGATATGCTATGTTCTTTCCTACGCATGCAGACCTATGATAAAGTATAAAGTCTAAATGAGGCACAGTCTGAGGTTAACAACAATAACTAATAATGAAATGGAAAACTGTAACGATACACGGAGATAAAGGTCACAGGAATGTGGTCTCTCTCCTCAATGTCTTACTGCCTTGTACTCGCCTCCCTTGAAGGAAGCACTTCGGGCTTCTCTGTGGCGCAGCTGAATTGCCAGCGTCGCTGCTCTTCCTCTTTGGGTAATAATGTGACGCATGTGGTGATACCCATTGGGTTCCATTCTCTTTTTCCAATTTATACCTCATGTTCTAGAAACCATGGGGAGGAAGGAGGCGACTGACACTTGTAACCTTCATCTGGGTCATCCTTTAATGTCCCTGAAGAATGGGTGGCAGACTTTAATATCAGCGTTTCCTCTTCTCCTTCCCGCTGTTACTCAAAACGGATGGCGATCGCTGGGTGGACACGCCGAGGACACGAACTCCGTCATCCCTACAAGGCCAAAGCAGCTTCCTGCCACTTAAGTGTTGGGCTCTTCCATGAAGGGTCTGTGTGCCCGTTCTTCCCCAGGTTACAGAATTCCAGATCGACAAGAGGTCCTGCTGGTTCCAGGGGGAGCAGGGTGTCTGAAGTAGAGACAGACAATGTAGTTTTCTTTTTCTTCCATGTTTACTTATTGATCACCTCTTCTGGGACAGGCGATGTGCTAAACACTACAGTTACAAAGATAAACAGGACACCACTGTCCCTTGAAGAGGTCACTGTCTAGTGGAGACCACAGGAACGTAAACGGATTGTTTCATATGGGATCCAGATTTCCACAGAGAGAAGGCGGGCATCTCCTGGCACGTGCAGAAGGCCCCTGGGAGGAGATGAAGCCTCAAACGATCTTCGAAGATCACTGAGACTCGGGCCATTCCTTTACTGAATGTGTATTTATTGATTATGGATTATGTGTTGGGCATTAAGACAGGCCCTGGACGTACAGCGTCAGTAACAAGGACACTGTCCCCAGCACCACGGGCTTGCACGCCTCACCCAGCACGTGCACTCCTAAGCACGTATCCTACAGAACTAAGGACACATGCTCACAGAACCGGCACATAAATGTTTCATCAGCATTGTTTACAAGGCCCCGAACTGGAAACTCTGATGCCCCTGAGCGAGGGAGGGGCTGAACAAAACCACGTCCATCCACATGTGGGTACCACGCAGGGACACAAAGAGATGAGCTGTTGATGTCTGCTGCATCTCCGGAGAACTATGCCGAGTAAAAAAGCCAAGCTCAGAAGGTTACATACTACACGGTTCCATTTACATTATGTTTTCGAGTGGACAGAATTATAGACGCGAGACCAGGTCAGTGGTTGTGGGTTGGGGGGAAGGGAGGCAGGTGTGGCTTTAAAAGCACAGCAGGGGTGCCCGCATAGCGGTGGGGCGCTCCGGTATCATCCCGGCGCTAAAATCCCATGGAGCCAAATAACGCGGGAGTGGAGTGAAACCGGAGAAATCGGCCTAAGAGCGGGGACTGTATCAATGTCAACATCCCGGCCGGGATAACGTGCTACGGCTCTGTAAAATGTCATCACCGAGGAAAACTACATAAATGGTACATGGGGATCTCTCCGTATTATTTCGTGCAACTGCAAGCTACTCTAAAATTATCTCACACATTAAAAAAAATCAACTAAAGAAACGTGGAGGCAAGGCAGCAGGGCTGTACCAGCGCAAGTGGGTGCCTGTCCTGAGCTGCCTCTTCGAGCCCGTCACCCAGGCTGTTGCTGCCCGTGAGCGCATCTGCCTCCCCCACTCCTGGGAACACGGGGCCCTGGAAATGGCTTGCTGAGGCCCGGGTGGCAGCCCTGAAGCCATGCCTACCTCAGGGTTGTGTCCCCTCAGCGAGAATTCTGGCCCCGGGCCTCGGCACTCGTGGATGTGTGCCGAGTCACCGTCCTGCAGGGTGGTGGGGTGCCCGAAGTGCCCTCCATGGCACCTGCAGGAGCTTCCCTGAGACCCTGACTCTGTGGCTGACTTCCTGACTCGGTGCCCTCTGATCTGGGCGGTCTCTGGCTGATGCTGACACAGCACTTGAGGCTGTGTCAGCTGGTGTCCTTTGCTCTCCTCACTGTCTCCTGTACTCAGGCCCAAAGCTCCACGCTTGGCCAGATACGAGGACATCCGATATGGGTGGGATTCCGAGGCAGCAGGCTGGCTGCACTTCTCTTTCCGGCCATCACTGGAACCTGCAGACTGGCTGCGTGAAGGCGACCACAGGTGAAGCTCAGGTCTGCACTCGGCAGTGTGGGGTGAGGTGAAGGGGACGTTCTGCGTGGAGAAGAGTCACCGGTGTGACACACCTCCACAGTGAACAGTGAAGACCACACACTCTGGAAGGGGAGGACGGGAGTCACATTACATCATTTTTCTGTTGCATTTTCTGCTCAACCGTCTTCCTCACAGCACCTCTGCGCTGAGGTGCTCAGGGACCATCACTACGCCAAACTGTACTCCTCAATTCCATTTAATCAAATCCTGGAAATACTTACAGCAAAAGCTCTCCTCAACTTGCCCCATGTAACGGGCCATCTGCTCAACCGCAGAGCCCATCCTGTTACGCAGCCTAGACTGAAGCTGCCCGCAGGACAAGCCCTCGCCCACAGCGCCCGCTCTCGCCCACGGCAGCTCTCCTCGCGATGCTTCCCTGCTCCCACGGGGCTGCCGCGGGCTCGGAGTCCCCAGTTTTCTGAAAACTGCTCCACAGTGTAAAAACGTGGTCGCACAGGACTCACTGGAGGCTTCATGGGTCAAATGGTCTGAGAGATGTGCCCTCACAGGGCACCACACCTGGGGAGACGGGCACTTGGAAGGTGGCTCTCCAGAGTGTGAGCCCCAGAGGGAAAGTCCCGAGGGCCAGAGAACTGCCCCGCAAGCACCATTTCTTCCACCTCCTGCGGCTTCTGACTTTTCTATGTTCTGCTCCTTCAGTGTAATCTCCAACAAGATTATTTTGAACTAATCAATAACAGTTAATCCAGGTGTTAGCTCAAATGGATAACGGCTTAATATTTTCCAGATCTCAGGCAGTAAACTTCTGAAAGTGCTTCCAACCCTCCACAGAAATATCTAGCAAATTTTTGATGAACGTGGGTACTATTTTTTTAAATGTATATTCCCAAATAACAGTGCCCTCGGGATGTACCCACGTCATAGCTCCATGTTACTTCCTATCAGGACTTCACAGCAGGGCAGATTTTGTCGTCCGGGGACATGTGGCAGCACGTTAAGACTTTTTTCTTTCATATCAAAACTTGGGGGTGGGGGTCAATTCTACTGGAATTAAATGGGCAGGGGTCAAGGGTGATGCTGAACACCCTGCAATGCAGAGATTAGTCTCCGCCCACACCACAGAGAAATGTCTAGCCAAAACAGTGATCAACAGTGCCAAGGTTAGGAAGCCCCATTTTGGGCCACTAAAGAACCTTTGACTATTCATCTCAAATTTCCAATTTTGCAGATGCGACAAGTCAAAGATGTAAAATGATTTGCACGTGGTTAGTTGGTCAACAGCCAATGGGTCTGGAGCCCAGACCTGCTAGACCAGGGTTCCCGTCCCTCAACACACGGGACCCCCCATGCGCTTCGAGTCACACAGCCAGTGTGTTGTGTTGCTGCTGTCCGTCCTCAATCCCAACACTGAGAGAGGAGTGACTCTGTCATGCCAACTACACAGGTGGCGTTGGGGTTTGAGCTCAGGCTTCTAACGATTCGATAGGGAAGTTGGGGTTGCCCCTCTCCCAGTTCAAGGGGGGCATCAGTGGGACCCCAGATGAGGCTGACCTGGAGAATCAGAATGTGGTGACCAGCCCATGACACTGACACAGTGTAATAATGAACGGGGGATGAATAATTCATTCTTCAGAAGACAAGGCGCTTGCCCAAAGCATCAACATTTTAAAGATGATGTAACAGATATAAACAGTGGGAGAAAGAGACAAATATGTGAAAATGAGGATTCTGACACCTGAAAAGCCCATAGCTCCCGAACTCCCCCGTTCACTGCAGAACGTGGCGGAAACTGTCCTGCTTTTGCAGGGCAGTGGGGTTCGCTGAAAGGGGACTAGAAATGGGAGTCCGGATGACCTCCCTCAGTCCTGTCACTTTGGGCAAGACATTTTGACATTTGAGTTCTCAAGGCTCAGCCTCCCCAACTATCAGATGAAACCCACGTCACAGGACTTCATTGTCTGAGCTTATTTTGAGGGTCGTCACGTTTAAGGTGCCTCATTTCCCAGATGAGGAAACTGAAGCCCAGGAAGGTCACGTTATCTCTTGCGGACCACAACACTAGTGAGGACCAAGGGGCATGGGCCCAGACCCCTGAGAACCCAAGGGTGGTTTTTCTCCATCGTAGTTCCTTGAAGCAATTTTCAAAAGGACGTTATGGGTTCACAGAACAGACTGGAGGCCCTCGAGGAGCGTCAGGTGTGGTGGTTTTGGCCCCTTTTGCAGCACTCCTTGTTTGCCCACCCATCTGCGGTCAAATAGAAGCTTCCTTGTGCCCCTTGATGGGGGTCCTCATGCCAGTTCCCCCCAATGTGGGCAATACCTTTTAACCCCTGAAGCCCCTTCTCATATCAGCTGCCAACACTCAAGCTAGTAAAAGCCTGATAGATAGGAAAAGAAACAGGATACTTAGTGATGGCTGAGCCCCTCAACCCAGAGAGTGACTTGTTCAGGGGAGGGAGGCTTCCAAACAAAGGACCAAGGACAGGAAGAAGCCAGGGCAGTGGCACGGTCGTCAGCAAGCTCCCCATGCTATTCGACAACCGCCCGAGGCTTCTGGGACTGCCTGACAATACGGGCTCTTGGATAACCAATGGGGGAACTGTGCCCTGGGACTGTTTTTGTGCTTCTGAGATAAGACAACACCAATAAAAACGGTCTGCACCTCTAGAACCAGCAAATATTCAGAAGGTCAAAGACAATTCCAGAGTCACTGAAATGCCCTGCTTCTGCGGGACTGGAGCTGCACCCTGGAAATCGCCCAGCCTCAGGGAGCTGGGCTACGCAGTCGTGTCCGGCGCCATTTCCCAGTAACTCCACATTCGGCTCGAAAGGGGCCTTCTGCAGGGAGGCCCTTGGGGAGAAGACACAGCATATGTGCTGTCAGGATGGTTTTAATGATGATCTGAGATACACAGGCTCACTGAGTCAGGCAAAGTGAAGCTTCTCGCTTCTCGCCCTGCTCTCATTTGCCGTTTCCCACCACACGCACATTATGAGTCATTCGAATCCTTTCCTGAAAGCAACTGGCAAGTGCCTGGCCCTCCAGAAGCAGTGTGGCCCTTGCTTGTTGTGCAGCGAGAGGGGAGGCCTCCGGGCTCACACTGCTCCGGCGTTTCAAGATTAATCAGGGGAATACTGTACATAAATTCGGACTTAATCAGTGCTGATTCAGGAATCATAAAACTGTGGCATGGAAAAGGCTGTGGGGTTGTGCCTTCTTGGAAAGCCAGGGTTACATTTGGTTTTTCTAAAGTAAAAAAAGGAAGGAAAGAACCGCAAAACGTTGCTTAATTTTGGCTTTTTTTTTTTTTCAAAGAAAGCATGAAAAGAATGCACTTTTTTCTTTTTTTTTCTTCCTCACTCCTTTTTACATTCAATAACTATCCACAGAGCCCCTGCCATGGGGCAGTACCGTCCTGCCACACGGGGCTGAGGCTGCCAGGGGCCTGCACAGCCCAGGACTTCCAAACTTCAAACATCAGCACGAAAACAGTCACCAGCTTGTACCGCCCCCGGGGCACGTGGTGAACATGTCCTCACATCAACTCTGGGAGGGGCACTCCCAGTCCGGTTCTTCCAGGAGTCACAGCGATGGAATCAGAGCAAATGCACTCAAAATTAAAAATGATAAAATGCACAAGGATTCAGCCATTGGGCAGGAGAGTAGCAGAGATACCAAACAAACAAACAAGCTACTTAGTCTCCCCAGACCTTTATGTAACATTATCAATATAGATTAAAAATAAAATACTTAAAAATTTTAAATTATGAATGACAAAACAAGTGGGACAGAATAACAAATTAGGGAAAACAGAGTTATTGTGATGAGAATCACAGTGGACAAGTCAGACAGCCCAAACACATGCAACTCAAGAAATAATTGGGAAACTGGAAGACAGAACTATATTCCTTGCCACAGACTGCACCACAGAAGAAGGCATGACAGAAATGTCAGAGAGGTCAGGAGGAATGGACACTAAAGGGAACGAACCCGGCAGAAGTCTCCCAGGAGTCTGGGAAGGGGCAGGGTGAGGGGGACTAGAGGGAGCGGGGCTTCTGGACTGATGGAGACAGAACGTACCGTCCGGGGTGCACAGCCAACGCCCGTGGGGGTGGCTGACCTGGTTACCGCACACGGGACCTGTTTCACAGGATGGCCGCAGCGCCCGGCGCCAAGCACACCTTCCTCACCAGCACCATTGGGCAAACAGTGACTGTCGCCCAAGCCTCAGTAAGTAGCACACAGATCACTTTCTCTAACCTCAACGCAAGTCAGTCGGAAAGCAACCACCAGAGTGCAGCCTGGTGACTGAGCTCATGGGAACGGAAGTACCGCCAACGCCTGCGCAGTAAGGCTCTTGCTGAGGGCACACGAGCACTGACCGCTCAGGATGTCGCGTTACTCAGGCTCGCCAAGCCAGGCCTTGGCGCTCGGTTAGGTTATGACGGGAGTGGGGCTGACAGTGTTTCTTTCTTTCCTCCCCGATAACCTCCTCTCGCTGCTGGGCTGGTCAGGGAAATATGTATCTCAGAGCCAAATTTATTTGAATGTATCTAAAGTATATCTGAATGTATATAAAAGCGCCACAGCCTATCGGCTGTGTTACCTTGGCTGAGCTCTCTGAGTCCTCTGTGCCAAGTCTCCTCGTCTGTAAAACGGGGGCAGGATCATTAAAGGGTTAAATTAAATCGCATGTATAGAATAGCTGCACTCAAGTCATTGGTTTAAAAACACTATTATTGTATCATTCCAAAGTGACACCGACTAGCTGGCCCTTTCCTGCAGCAGAGATCCTGGTACCTGGAGAAGGGGAGAAGGGGTCAGGGGCCCAGGTGGTGCCTATGCTCTGGGCTGACATGGTGGGACATCTGAGGGAGGGGACCTGGCAGAGTGGTGCAGGGGAGCTGCCTGACAAAGCTCCGTGGTGGGAGCAGGGTGCCCAGGGGACGTGGCGGCACCCCCTCTGGCGTTCTCCCTCACTGAGCCCCTTCACAGAGACACATCGGCCCACAGTTTGTGGCCCTGGCTTCCAGTTGTAAGTTGTAGAATGCAGGATGTGAAGACACGGCCAGGTGAGCAGGTGAAAGGATTCACTTCCCAGAAGAGCAGGAATGGAAAAGGAACGTGGAGAAAGTCACAGGGAAACAGAGACCCACAACGCTGCCGTGGAAGGGGGTCAGCGACAGGGAGCGACAACGCGAAACGAGCTCCCCGTGACATGCTCGTCTGAAGCTTCCTGGCAAGCTGGAGTAGTAAGGACCCTCATACAGTTACTAGTTTTTTGCATGAAACATAATACCTGCTTAGAAAGTACGAGAGTCACATTTCTCGAACAAGAAAAGACACGGCAACAATGACAACAGAGACCTCTCCAAATGCTAGTTCCTCATCTATAAAATGGAACATGAAATTGACTCTGCTGGGTTGTTTCAAGGAATATGTGTGATAACATGCGGAATGTGCCTGGAATAGGTACGTTCTCGGTGAATTTTCGTCACTGCAGCTGACCCTGATCCTGCCATCCATCCCTAGTAACGTGCGGCGAGTTCCCTCCTGGACTTTGTTCCTGGGCCTTGCTTTTTTAGATATCGTTATGGCCATACAGTATTATACATTTAGATGAGGCCTTTTTCTCCTACTGTTAAAAGTCACGTCCTACTTTTGTTTGTAAAAACATCCCTTAGCCCTCTTAAATGCTGTCCTCCGATTCTCCACTTGCCCTCAGTGCCGCACCTCTCGGCTGCCCGCCCCTCTCGGTTGACTGCCCCCTCGGCTACCAGCCCCTCTCGGCTGCCCTCCCCCACCCCAGCTGCCTGCCCACCCCCTCGGTGCCGCCCCTCTTGGCCACCCGACCCCTCGGCTGCCCCCCTGAACAGGACAAGGCTCCTCAGGCAGGAGATGGTTCTTGGTTCTGTCACAATACGCTGTTTGTTCTCAGGGGTCGGGGGACCCTGTCTAGAAAGTCAGGCAGGCCACCAGGCCGCCAAGGGTCCTGTCCCGGAGACCCTGCTGCATTTTCATGAAAGATTCGTTTCTTCGTGTCCTGTTTAGCCCTTGCGTTTCTCCCCACGGTGTGCCTGCCGCCTTCTCTGGGCAGCGTGCTCCGCCATCAATCCCCCACAGCGGTTGGAGTCACTGAGGCCTCGGTGGCGAGAATAATGACTGGGACTCAGCCAGTTCAGTGTCTTTTCCTGCACTGGCTTGTGTGGCTATTATCACTCTGGAGTCCCAAGAAGCTCTCTAAGAAAGTCAGAAAACAACGTTATGCACCTTTTAAGAGTAACAAAATGAAAATGTTAAAAAAGCCACAAGGAAGTACGGGTCAGGAACACAACCTGCTTGCCGTCTCACGGTGTCCCCTTAGCTCAAGAGTTCCGGCCCTCGTCCAGCTCTCATGTCACTAAAATCTGAGATCTGTTGAGTTGGAAGAGACTCAAAAATCATGTGGCCAAAGGTTTAAATTTACATATGAAAATGTTAAGCCCAATGCCTTTCTGAAAAATTATAATTAGCATTTATAGAGAGCGCTGTATTTCATGCTTCATTTGCATTTAAAACTCATTTACCCTTCTGGGAACAGAGCGATCATATGATCCCGTGTGAAAGTGGAGAAAGCAGGGGTTTCCGAGGGTGACCTCGGAGCAGATGTGGTGCTGGTCCCGCGGCCGGCAAACCGGCGCCTGAGTCCAGGCTCTGAGACAGGCAAACCACGTGGCCCCACGAAAGTCACATTCTCCTCAACTTCGGTTTCCCTCATTCTCCACACGGGGCCCGCAACCATAACAAAGTCGCAGAACTGCTGTGGAGACGAACAAGATGGTGTGTGGCAGAAACAGAGAAGTAAGAAAAAAAACACATTCCCCACACGAGCCTTCACAGGTGATTTCTGGAGTCTGGCGGGAAAAGCTCACACACAGCCCTGCGTGGATAATCCCCAGGGTTCCGGCAGGGCTGTCACTTCCCACCCTTATTTCATTTCATGTTTGCGTTTCCCAAAAGACACTATTATTAACGTCCACAAACCAATGCTTTGGTAGAGCACGCGTGGAACACAGCCAGGGCCACCTCAGAGCAGCAGTAAAAGGAGACGGTGTCTCCGATGGTGCGGGCGCCGGGTCAGACACTTTCAAAGGGTGAAGCGAAATGTGTGCCTGGGTCACGGTGGCGAGCGCTTCTGCGAGGGCCCAATCTGCCCGCCTTCAGGACTCCGGGGCTCAGTCCCTCAGCTGTGGGGGGCATCTGCTCACAGCGGGTCCCTCTTCCGCTAAAGGCCACCCCTCCCTGAGAGCACCCACTGACTGGTCAGGGAGGCGGCCAGGGCCGCCCCAGGCCCCGCCACCCCTGGAAGCAGGCTGAACCTCTCAAAGCCGCATCAGCGCTCACCCTGCCTCTCCCCCCCAACCTGCCTGCCTCGCTCGCCCCAGGTGTTCCAAGGGCACACCTCAGCCACCTCCTGCTCCCAAATCTCCACCTCAGGCCTGTCTCTGGGGAAGCCAGGCCTGCAGTGAACACATCCCACCTGCCAGGGTCTGCGGGGCACTCGCCCTGCGTCACTTCATCTAACCCTCACGGACGCCCATCGCTCAGGTGGCGCTCAGAGCTGTCCCGTCACTCGGCCAGGTCCACACCCTGCTCTGACCGGGCACAGCACCCAGGAGACTTCCTCTGGGTCGTGCCCACCTGTGTGGAAGAGGTGGACAGATGGTGCCAGAGGGAGAGGAAACGCCCCCTCTTCCCTGAGGAAGCAGCCCCCGCACCCATCCTCCTCTATTCCAACGCATCCGGTTTCTCCTCAGCTACAACTGCCTGCCGTTTCACATCTGGTCTTTTTGCTCTTTGGAATATAAGCTCCCTGAAGGCATGGGCTGTGTCCAAATTGCTCACAACTCTGTCCCCGCTGCTGTAGACATCAAGGGCTTATGTATATGACATAGGCACTTGACAGTCTACCGTCCCCATGTCCCTGCCCAGTGTAAACTCCCTGAGGACAGTGGTCATTTCTGTTTGGTTCCTCACTGTGTCCTAGTCCAGACCTAGTGTATGGACTGAGACATGGTAAGATTTAATAACTAATTTCTTAAAAGAATGGCTAGATTACAAATGAACGCATACATCAGTAGGCATAATGCTAATGAATGAATACATGTGTGCATAAGTAAATGAAAAAAACTACCAGGGGCCGACACTGATTAGACTTTCCACATCTAGGGCCTGGCCTCGTCTGACGCTAATCGCACGTGGGCACCACGTGTGCTCTCCGTCCTGTCCGCGGCGCCACCTTGCAGGGGAGTGTTTCCCTGGAAAGCCAACAGAAGGAGAGCACGGGGAAATGTCCTCGGGCTACATGCACGCCCGGCGTGCACCTGCTTATCCACTCAACTGCAGCCATTGAATGGTGTTATGACCACAGTGGCGAGCGAGGCAGGTGGGGATTTGGGGCCAGTAAAGGACACAGATATTTCTCCATTCACTACAAGGGTCGAGAGGGAAGTTGTGTGGGTGGTCGCAGTGGCAGGGGAGAGTGAGGCCACGCTAAAACTCAGACCCGATGGGACCAGCAACGGCAGGTGCCGTGAGGAGTGAGGAGGCGCAGCAGCGCCCCATTACAGCCAGCGGGCCTGCCGTCCTGCAGCGAGGAGGCCCAAGGAACGGCCCGCGGCGTGGTCTAGGGAGAAGAGGAGAATGGGCGGACGTGAAGGAAGGATGTGTAGGGGCCGGATTCCCTGCCCTGAGGAGCAGAGCCATCTCCTCCCGCACACGGTGAGGCGGGAGATGCTGCGGTGGCAGCTGCCATGCCTGCGGGGGGCCAGTGAGTCAAGCTCTGTGCTGTTAGGCGAGCTCAGCAATGGGGTGTTTACAGTTGCTATGCGAGATTTTCTTTTTTAGAAAAAAAAAAAATCCTTATAAGAGAGTTTGGAACTTTAAAATATGAAAAGTCGTTTGTTTGAAATTCAACTCACATTCAGAACATCTGATTAAACCTCTCACTTTGACCATGATCATGAAACCCAGCTTCTTATTGTGCCTTCTGCTAATTAGAGATGGAGACTGAATTTTATTGCCTCAGTTTGGTGGCTGTTCTAGAGACCTGGGTCACAATGCAGGGAGGTGAGTTCGCGCAGCCTGTCAGCTCCTTGTTTTGCTTCCCTCACAGGGTAAGTGACTATGTATATACTTTTACGTATGTACTCTCTCCATATATGTATTTAAAGGTCTTTTCCTATTTTCTCTGGCACCTGTTTCTCAGCACAGACCTCTCCCTTGAGGGCATTTAGGGACTAATCCCCTATGACCACTGCTGAGGCTGATGACCTTGGATGAGGTCAGCTGGGACCCTGGTCCACTTGAAGCTGGAGAAGCAAAAAGTGACCTGGCTCTACTTATGCCCACAACTAGGTGAATAAAACATGTTCTGGACTGCCTCAAGGAGCACCCCAACTTTGAGCACCCTCATTTGCTGAAAACAAGGCCTAAGCAGGATGCAGTGTGAGAAGTGTGTAAAGCCCGGGTGACCAGTGACAGGCAGACTCTGCAGCGATACTGCCCTCCCGTGTAGGAGTGACAAGAAATGGGACTTGAAGTTTATATAGAGGAGGGACCGCTCTGTAGGCAACAGTTCTTTCATTCTTTTCCTTCCCCAAATAATGGCGCTTCCTGAAAGACAGAGGGTCGGTACGCCCCTCCGTGTCCTGGAGTCACTCAGTTAGTCACTCAAACAGATACACTGCAAGGAGAACAGGCCTGCAGACCACGGCACATCCCAGAGGGCAGCGCACAGCCCCAGGTGCGGGGGCGTGGCGGGGGGACTGATGGGGGGGACTGGGGATCAAGCACCAGGCTCTGTAGGCAGCAGACTGAGCAGATGGCAGCAGCAAGTTAAAGCGTTCTCTGGAAGGAGCAGGATAAACACACCGAGTGAGAGAATGAGTACACAAAGTGCAGGAGAGGAGAAGGTTATCACAGATTACTCGCGATGTAAAGGTGGCAGGAAAAAATGGCTGGGGGTAAGTTAAGTCCAGGGAGGAAGGACGAAGGGGGAACTGAAGGTGACCACCAGGCATCGGAGACTCTGGAAGCTGAGCCGAAGGCTGAGAATGGCTAGAGGTAGCAAGAGGCCAACCTCTGTCTCCCTTAGTGTCTGGGATGATTAAACAGGAACTTCTACCTTAGCTTTTGCTCCTTTCTCTTTCTGCTCACTCACTAAATCCTCACTGAGCAACCTCGACTCACAGGTAAAGTCAGGGTGCGGCCATCTGCACCTATAGACCTTAAGCCACATCCTTCAAGACGGATGGAAAACAGGAAACGAGAGGTCTTTAGGAGAGAGATTTGGAATAAGGAGTGAGTAGGTAAATGGAGCTGATTATCCAACAGAAAATAGTATTGAGAGAAGTTTCCAGATCTGCTGGGTGTGGGGCAAGAAGAAGAAGGGATAGGTTTATAGAAAACCAAACACATAAAGTGAGAAAGTGAGTAAGGTTTTGCGAAACAAAAAGTTGTACAGGAAACAAAAACATAACTGCAGTGTACTACCTGACTGGGCGGAGAACACTGCTTACGCAATCACATTAATCTAAAGGCTAAAGGTTGACTTATCTAAAATTACTGTGTTGTTATCTTGAAAACTTGAGGGAAAGAGAAGGATCTGTGTCTTTCTGAAGGAGTTGAGAAAATTAAATTCTCTACCATAAATGGAAGACAGGAAATCTATCTAAATATATAAAATGTGATACAGCAGCATCCACGCGTTATTGGTATATATGAAATTAAAGGCTGAAATAGATAGGCCAAGGGCTGAAAAGTGGTTAGCGGCTGCTTCTGGGGACGGGTGGCAAGCTGCTTGGTGGAGGGAGGGAGGCTGGGCTTGCAGACGTGCCGTGCTCGTCCCGCTGGACGCAGCCACAAAGCCAAGGGCAGGTGTGATGTGTGAGATAATAAAAAGATCAACCCGAAAACACGTTCCTCAGCCGGGTACTCGCCCTCCCTCATAGGCTTCCCTTCCAGCTTGGCCCAATCCGCTTTCAAAGCAGAACTCACCGTGAAAGCAGTTCTCTCATCGCAAAAACTACTTTCATCATGAAATTATTTTTTTCTCTGTGGAAACATGTGACCTTTCCTAATCCATTTCCCATGCCCATAAATAGAGGCCAGTACCAGAAAGTATTATGTCCCTGAAGAACTCCTTTGTGAGAGGTAATGTCCAATTTCCTATGAGTTTTATGAATCATTGATACAGAACCTATCCAACTTATATTCAAGTCTCCAATTAGACCCTTCTCCTGGTAGCAAAATTGGTTCATCCGCTAATCCCTTGGGTCTCTCAAACTGGAAATGCCACCGGCACTTAAAACTGAGGTCCTCAAATCACCTATATATAATTGCATTACATATTTGCATAATATGCAATGCATCCTATATGCCCCGTCTGTTAATTTCCTTACCACTGCCTGATCCGGTCACCAGGGTGTCATCTTTCCTCTCCCTAATCCAGCCACACCCGCGTCCCCAGGTCCATCCCTGCCGCCCTCTTAGTCTGCTTCTGACCTCCATCTCCACTGCCGCCCCTTGGTGAGGACATGCGCTATCACATTCCTGAGTCACTGCCAGCGCCCCCGGGACGTGTGCCTCCACGCGGGCTGGTTCTCACTGGCCCTCCTCACTGAAGACCAGCCTATGTTCCCACACCTGAAATCTGTCACTAGCCTTTAGCGAAAGCACAACCGCTCGGTGATACGAACAAGGTTCTCTGACCCCTGGCATTCTTTCTTTATTTCCTTTGCCTCATGCTCTAGCCACATAAAGTAGCTACCAGATGTTCAGCAGCTCGGGGTGAAACGCGGCCCGGCCTGCGGGGCTGGCCCTGTGGCTTTAAGGGCTAACTACACCGTTCACGTCGCTGCCGTGCCGCTCGCTCACCAGCTAATCTTGCGCCGCTGAGCGGCTTCCACCGGAAGACTCCACGAGCCCGCTGACCCAGTGTTCTACTGTCACCACTTCCCACAGATGTCCCTTCTTCAAGTTCTTGGGCTCGCTCTAGTTTTAATCACACCTTGCTTTCTAAAAAGTCACTGTTTCACAAAATCCTACCCCTGCCATCAGCTGTCATGAGAAATGCTCACTTTGCTGCCTTTGCTGGGCTTCCTCCAGGGGACCACACTGAGGCAAGGATCTGAGGACAGGCAGTTTATCTTGATGGTGACCTCAGGAACCAGAGGAAGCGAAGGGAGACAGGGAGGGCTCCTTCTCCAGGAGGTGGCCAGTGTGGGGAATCTCAGCGAATGGAGCCGGGAGTTATCCCACCAAAGAGCGAGCGAGCTTGGGTGTCAGCGCACCAACTCGCATCAGTCATGAGTTGACAGATGCCGCAGGGGAGGTTAATTTCCGGGCGTTCCTGGCTCGTTGGACAGGCCGCACTGGGCTCTGGCCACTCGGGGGGCCTCTCAGCATGGGAACCCTGCTTCTGCCAGGTGGAAGTCAGGCCAGTGAGTACGAGAAGGGTAAGGATGGGCTGTGGCGGGGCACCAGTAGCCTTCAGTACTAGCCCAGTTGGATTCTGTCTGATTTCCAGCAAGCTGTCTAACAGTGGTGTATTTTATGAGCGAAGCCTGTGAACATGGTTTCACAATTATTAACACAAACGCACAAAAACATCCTCGACTGTGTGAGGTGCGCCGTTTCTGGCTGAGGGTTCCCTTGTTGGGAGCACAGGGGTGCCCTTTACTACCAAATGCTGGGGCCCATGAGAGCTGGTGGGGCGGGGCAGGGCCAGCCCGCGGGCTTCAGGGCGGCGTCAGCACCGCCCGCACATTGCTTCTGCTTCCCAGGCTGACACTTTTGTTCCGGGTGTGCTGTCTAGCGGGCCTTTTCCAAGTTTCTCTCTGAATTGCACTGCTTCCCTTTGCTTTTTATTTTCTTTTTTCTCAACCCTTTATCTCTAGGAAAAAAAACAAAACAAAACATTTTGCCAGAGGTAGAGTTAAGGTTAGAGGCTCACGCGGTCAGAAAATTTGAACTTTTCTTGTAAAGGTTCAAGCCGAGCTCACCCTCCCCTACCTCTGCGTCCTTGGGAACTCGCTTTCAACTATTTCATAGTTTTTCACTGAAATCTAGCAAAGCGGGGTCAAGGGCCAAACATCTTTGTTTTTGATCCCTGTCCTGCAAAAGAATGAACCCCAGACCCCCCCACCGGTTGACGAGGCATCGTACACTGTGGTGGCAAGAGCTGGGAATGTATCACAGATTCCTCTTCGGCGAGATTTAGAACCAGAAATAGGCCGGGTGCCTCGGATGAAAAATATGTCACCAGGGCTGATTACGGTGGCTGTGAGGTGACTAGACTAAGATGAGAAAAACGTCAGCAGAACAGCCTGAATGAGGTAGCTGTGGAGGTAAGGTGCTCCTCTGGGAACGTGGGGTCCCTTGAAGGGACCAGGATGGGGAACGACAGAGCCCTCGAGTCCTCTGGGGGCTGCTGGTGAGAGCTGGCTTCAGCAGCAGCCTTGAAGTGGAGCAAGTGGACCAGGGTGAAAATTTCAGGCTTAGACTCTAAAAGCACCTCTAACAGTGTTACACCTGAAGATGGGGAAGGGAGACCACACATGGGAGACAATATAACGAGGCGACCGCCCTAAATGCTTAGATCGCATTTTCTGCATATTTTCCTGCATCTGACTTGGTTTCCTTTGCAACTCGCCTTGGTCAGGCACTTGAGATGTGTCGAGACTGTTCTCAGTGCTTTGTTTGATTAACGTGAGAGCCTCACTGCGCGATGAGTCAGCTATCACTGTTGTTCCCGGTCACAAATGAGCAAACCAAATGCACCTTGAGCGGGTGGTTTCCATTTGGAGGGAGGGAGGGAGGGAGGGAAGGAAGGAAGGAGGGAAGGATGGTGGGAAGGATGGGGAGAGGTGGTAAGAGAAACAACTCAGTAGTCCGCTGAAGAAAGGATGAAGGGCTGAACGAAGAGCAGCCAGAGAGCTAGGGGGACGGTGTGTGGAGAGAAGGGTTCCGTGAGGACTAAAGGTGACCCCACCCCTCTGGGAGTCAGCACCCACTACCACCCTCTGGTGGTAGTCAGCTGCACTGATTCTTCCCAGAAGGCTCGAAAACAGGGATTCCGCCTTCTTGGTGGGTGGGGTGTGCCTGGCTCCTGTCGCTGCCTGTCCCCACTGAAGCCCACATGGCCCTGATGTGATGGCGGTGCCTGCCCACAATCCAACAGGGTGAGCCTCCCGCCCCCATGCTCCTCCTGGGCTGAGATTCGCATTACTTCACGATTCTTTAAGGTGCCACCGGAACATGAGCTAAGTAGGAAGAGAAGGGCGAACCCACCAACGACAGCCATCATCTGTTCTCGGGCTCCTTCTGGGTGCCAGGCACCCGCCCAGGTCCCCAGGCCATGCACCAAGCAACGCATCCCCCACTCATCTGTTTGCATTCATTCTCTGCTTCCTGGGTTCCACTCTGGACAGGATCTAGTCTGGGCCCAGACATTAGAAGGTGAAAGACATACAGCTTCTCTTTCCTCTTCCCCTCCCTCCTGCTGCCTCCCCAAGGCACGGGGAACTTGATGTTCAACGGATGGGTGAGAAGGAGAAGCCCAAGAGGACTGGAAAGAGTGATGGGTGAGCTGGAGGCTGGCAAGCTACGGCTCATTCTAGAAAGTGACTTTCCCAGTGGTAGAAGAGAGAAGCAAAAATGCTTTGGGGAAAGATGAGCTCAGTTTATGATGCCAAAAGACCATAATAACACAACGGAGGTTTTTAAGTGATATTGCAAGCTATCGGCATTAGGGAGCTCCCCTCCCCAAGTTTCTATATGTCCCTCAGCTCTCACTTAGGAAAACACACAGATAGCCCATTAGGTTCTCAGCTCTCAAATGGTGCCCGGAATCAGAATTTCAATGTGAATCTGAAACCCAGAGGAATCCCATCTGACACCTTCTCCATTAATTTGCGGCTTAGCTGCCTGAAGGCCTATGACAGCTATAGTTATCCGAACTGGGCTCTGCGAGTTTATGAGGGGAGTTTTGGTGAGAAATGCTATTTTAAGCACCATTTAGTCTTTCCTCAGACTGTTTTTACAGGGAAAGTTATTGTTCTTGGTAATTGCTGGAGCTTAAACACCTCTTCCTCAGACAGTATGGACTTCTTTGCCTTTCTGAGTAAGCCCATCACGGTCACTGTTGCATGGTGCCGTCCCTTGGTCTCTAGGCTGACATTCTTTGTGAGCTGATGACAGCGCAGTAAATAGTGCAGTAAATAGTTGGGGGTGACCTTTGCTGAGCCAAAGTTACAGGCAGCAGGAGGGTGTTCCGGTGTGAAATTGCTTTCACCCCTCTTCCCATTTCAATGACCTACAATGAAGATAAAAAGGCTTCTGTTGCCTCTTCCCACCATGCATTGCCGGTTCTTTGTAAGATCCATAGACCTTTCTGTGGACACCCTCATATTCACTCTGCCCTATGAGAATCCCCTGACAAACTTACACATTGAAGTCCGGGGAACTGGGACAGGCTCTGAGTGGGTACCTTTCTGTCTGTCGGGTGCTCGTGGAGCCATTCTCACCAATGCCGACGCTGTGTGAGACCCTGCTGGCAGGGGGCGGGAGACGGTGAGGAAACAGCCGTCACAAAGGGGCTCACATGCTAGAAAGGGGAGGGAAAACACGCAAGCAATTCGACGCACAGAAAAAGGTGCGTGGGGCCTCCAAAAGGTGCAAAGGGTGTGGCATAGGAGCTGAAGGTCAATTACTTCTGGCCTCTCTGCTCAGGGAAGTAGTCCTTGGCTTCGGCTGGTGTTCAGGACGCAACCTGCTCCCCTGGCGACCGCAGCGTCTGAGTGGTACCCTCATCGCTCCGTTTATTGGGATCCTCATTCCTTCTGTCCCTTATGTATTTAATTTTAGGGGTCAGGTAAGGCACCATCCCCTCCAGAAAGCCTTCCTGGGTAGCCCCAGGCTTGAACAGGTGCTTCCACCCTGCTTCTATGACAGGTTAGTCTGTGTATGTTCACACTGTTTGGCGATGGATTTTTTTCACCTGTGTCTTGCCCGTCCAGTTGTCAACCTTTCATAATATAGACGGAAGCTCACTCATTTTGTGGCTCCTGAGGGAGCAGGGATCTTACCACATGGTGGAACTCAACAAACGTTTAATCAACAGGTGGGGTGGCTGGGCAACTGAATGGACATACAGGACATTCCGAGTGGGTGGAGGAGTATGAGCCAATATTGATACCTGAAGCAAGAAATTCAAGGCGTACTGTACTCAGTCCTCCTCTCTGCTGCACTGTCCGCTTATCCTCTTTTCCCTGACCAATTCCGGTCACTTCTAAGCCTGCAGTAAGACGCCCCAGCTTTACATGAAGGGGAAAAATCGCTGGCCCTTCTCTGGCAACCGCTTATCTTGTCTCCTTTTCAAAAGTTCAGCTTTTTAAAATAGGTATAAAGAGAGAGAAGGTTTCACACAGGAGAGATGATACACAGGTAAATGAAACCAGGCTTAGGTGTTTAAAAGACATAACAATATCACCCCCTCCTCCAGGGTCTTGGAGACAGACAGAAGCTGTCCAGAGCGTGTGTCAGAGGTACAGCAGCTGAGAAAGGCTACCACGTGAATTTCCGACTTCATGCTATGAAACAGGAAGGAAAGAAGCAAGAGCAAGCTGAAAGACCTACCATAAAAATTAATGTTTCAAACCCCAGTCTTGGCAATGAATTTGCATCTCATTAATATCAAGCTGATAAGAGGTTTTATTTCCACATTTATAAAGGAAAAATTATCTCTCTTCAATGGTACTTGAGTCCAGTAATACTCGCTAACACACAGCACATGAAAGCAGACAAAGTTCCAAGCTCATCCTTGGTTTGACGGGAAGAAATGAGCTGGTAACAATTATATATAATTTCTTAAGCCACAGAATAGATGTCATTTAACCTATGTAGCCTTCCCACACAGCCTGATAGAATTAATCATTTCCTCTTTAGCCCCACAAAATTTCAAAACTACTTTTATACTGTGGGGTAGAATGGGTTGGAAGAAGCACAGAGTCACAGGTTGAAACACCACGGTAGTGCCCTTAACTACAAAATGGATGTATTATAGAATCTAGCATTCACATTTTGGGGAAAGACAAAAGCAAACAATGTAATTATCCAAATCCCTGGCACTAAGTAAATGCCCTTTAATTATCCAATATAATGATTTCTTCCATTTGTTTCAGATATTAAGAATTGGCCAGCAATCCCCTGCTCACTGACATCTCATCCCAAAATAATTACAGTTGGAATGGTCAGGAGTCTGGCTATAATTTTTTCTAAGAAAATGAGACAAGATGAGGAAAAAACCCAACAACACCCTACTCTCTTTTGAAGGGATCTCTCCTCAAAGGTCACCGGACTTTTTTAAAAAAGTAATTGCATGGCTAATGACCTAAACCCAGAGATGACATAAATAAATAATAAGAACTGCATTTGTCAACAACAACTGTTCTGTTCTGTTCCTTTCTATGAACTTGGAACACATGTTCACCCCCAACACTGTGATGCGAGGCATTTATCGCATGTGTCACCTACACAGCGGTGCCAGAGTTGCGCCGGTGCCCAAACGCAGCGGCGCATTCAAAATTTCACACAGATAAAAATGCGAAAATGACTGATGTAGAAGGTTTATGTAAATGAATAGGGCTATCTGTCCCTAAATGAAACGGTCCCCACTCATGGTACATCTTTGTGACTTTCTTAAGTGTGATACCCGCTATCAGTTGTTATTACTCACAGTCTAGCTGCCTTGATCAACACCGAGCACGTGATCACAGCCTGAGTCTGGAGTAAACAGGATCTAAATGAGGACTGGGACAGATTTTTGTGAATTAAAAATGTGAATATGGGCAAGAGTTTCAGGATGTTTGCTTTGGCTTCTGCTGTGACTAATGGCGGTGAACTTACAGGGAGCCTTCCAACAAGGTGTTTCTGCTGTTTATACTCTGCTTGTCATGTGTGCTTTTTAGGACGACACAAAGCCCATTAAGCGAAGAGATGCCGCTGTACAGTGAGCTGCTGTGGGCAGAGAAGCCGCAGAACCTCCTATAATTAGCATCTGCCCACCTGGGATTTTGCAGACGGGCAGTAAACACACTCCAAGTTTCATTTCCACCAAGTGACGGAAGATGGGTCCCCAGAGTGAAGCCCGCCTCCCAGCCTTCATCATAGGAATTCAAACCAGCAGACTGGATAGTAAATGTTAAGGGTGTGCAATTAACATACAAAGTGGCAGCTGGAAAGGGCACGGCAGACAGGCGTCTGGTTTGAGTCACTTCTGCGCCCTGGAGACACAAAATAGCTAATAAACGCTGTTCTCTATTTATGTGTTGCCTTCTGAGACACTCTGCTCGGAGTGTTTTCCTGGTGAGGAGTTCATCTGGTCTCAAGAACTCGCCCCGAAGGAGGGACAGGCCACTGCTTTCATCTCAGATTGGCAGGTAGAGAAAATGAAAAACTAAGAAATTAAGTGAATTCCCGCAACGAAAGGGCCGTTCTCTGTTGTTTTTTTAAAATGTCAGGTAGAGATGAGGATGTACTCATTCCTTCAGCTTGCATCACACATTAACATGCGTAAATGCTTAGTGAGTGCCGAGCACACAGGAAGTGCTAAATGAGCCACAGCCACTACTACCACCACCTTCATCATCACCGCGGCCGCCACAAAGCCTCCTCCATTTGTTTATGCCGCTGTGGAAACTGAGGCTGTGTCAGAATTGCATGGCCACCTAGACCACAGGGGTAGGGACTGGTCCACGGGAAACAGCTCAGTCCCTGAGTTATAACTTGGGTAATAAAAATACTTGGGTGACGTGCTAAAGAAGTAGTCTAGTTCCATAGTTAAGAGCATCAAAACATCACATCAGATAACATGGGTTCTTCAAATGTCTACTGCTATATGTTCCTGCCTTAGGGCATCTGACCAGTTACTTAATGTGCCTGTACTTCGAAGTCCTGTGAAAGATGGTAAAGGAATCCTCCAAAAAAATGAGAGTCAGGAGGCCTGCCAGGGGAGCCCTCCTGCTCTGTCCTCAGTGCCAATTACACAAACAGGAAGAGACCTGCCTTGCTGTATCTACTTTCTACCCTTGCAGGAGGAAGACTTTCTCCTTGCTTGGCAACAGCCCCCCACCCTCCCTGGAAAACACCACAGCTCAGCCAATGAGAAGCTGTTGTCACCCTGAACTCCTTCCTTCCTCCAGTGAACTTTCATTTCTCTTTTGCAAATAACTTCCTCGCCCCACCCCTTTCTATAAAAGCCTTCCGTTGTGTAGGATTTGTTGGAATAGGTTTGCTAGATGAGATGCTGATCTTATTGTAGAGCACCCCCCACCCCAAACAGGAGTTTGATGAATCTTCTACCTCCACCTTATTCTCGTGGGGGAGGGAAAAGCAAAGCCTAAAATAAATAAGTTCGTGCGTGTGTTTGGGCATCTGTGAGGTGAGGCCCCTCCTGTTCTGATACAAAATACTATCTCAACGTCTACAGTGGCTGAGGGGCTGGTAAGTGCCTGCAAGACAAGTCCCACCGTTGTCAACTGGCAGCTGCGAAGGAGAGTAAACACTGCGACTGTTTTACTCGCTCAGGCCCCCTGGCTCATAATTCCCTTTAAGTAAGTTTGCCTTGGCACACAGAAGAACAATTCCTTCCAAATATTTTGCTCTGAAAATCGTATTGAAGCAATGGCAATCTATTGTTCTACACGAACATGTCAACATTTCTGCTTAATTCTAGGTCTACGTCACTATCTCTACGCGAATAAAGGTTTGTAAGACAATCCCAGGGTAAACCCAGCTGCATTTAAAATGTGTTATCTGTGGTCCCACGCACGGCAGTGTTCTGACAAAAGGAAGGGGGCCTGGCTTCCGCGTGGTGTGCGCTACGGAGTAATACAAAGTTAACAGCAGCCAGCTGTCATAAGACCCTAATCACAGAAAAGCAGAGAGAATTAACTTTAAAAAAGATAAAGCCTGCCTCAAGAGATTTCAGCAAAAGCTCTCTAAGGTTGGAACTTTCCCAGAAATTGGTAATGGGAGGCACTGCTAGTCGTTAAAAGTAAGACACTGGGGCTAGGACAGCCTTGGCCCCACGTCTGGAGGCAGGGCTGTTCGCTGGGTGACCTGAGCAGAAGGGGGCTTAGCACCCACGGTGGTCCGCTCCTCTGGCGATAGCCAGGCGCTGTGACCCATCGGTTAACGGTGCTTCTCCATGTGTGGTGCGCTCTTTAAAAGGTGACATGGAGTAGCTGAAGGAGTGTGGGCTTGACACACCTGGGTTCAAGTCTCGGGGTCACTATTAGCTGTGGGACTTTAGGCAAATGGGCTACAAATGAACTAGCTGAGTATCGCAACGCCTCTCAGGCAGTGATGTAACGAAGATAAATCGACAGGGGTGTGTATGTCCAGTGTACACACTGGCATTCTCCTCTCTGTTAGCCGTTAGAAAAAGAAGGGATACAGTGATTAGACTGTCCTTGTTTGTCTTATAGCCCTGTCTATCTTCCTTCTGCCTCCCTCTCTGCAGCCTCGTCCACCCCCTCCTGGCCACCTGCAGGCGGGGTGACAGTGACAGAGTTAGGCCTCTGGCTCCGGCCAGACTTTCCCATTTGCCAGCCGTGTGATGTGGTGGGTAATGCGACCTCTCTGAGCCTCAACATCTTCACCTTTAAAATCAGTAAGACAGAGCTACTCACATGCAGTGCTGCTCAGGACAAAAGAGATAGAGCCTGTGACAGCACTGCACAGCTTGTAAGAACCACACTGCGGTAAGGGAACACACGGTCTCAGCGACCTTAAATGACTTACCCAAGGTCATGCACGAGTACGGGACACTGAGAGCAAGAACTGAGGCAGGAATTTAAAGTTGAAGAACCTAAGAAAACTAAATATCCTAATTCACAAGCAGCTATATGATGCTAAAGGACTGTTACCTGCTATGATTCTTAAAGCCCATATAAACCCATGTGCTGTATTTGCATATGTGCATGTTACGTGTGCATCACACACATTAAAGTACACACGCATATTATAGACGTGTACATCAATGTGTATAATATATGCATGGAGGTGTGGACACACATCTACAAACAAAGAGAATGAAAGAATGGAATTCTAGATTTTTTTTTAAGAAAGCAAATTTCTATTTTAAAAATCATAAACAAATTTTGCTTCTAATGTGACAACTGCATTTGACTTTGGGGCAGAAGCTCCCTTTATTTATGGGGTTTTTTATGAGAGGAGGCTTTGAATACAATCAAGTTACCTAAAAGCAGATGTCGCAGACTGAGATTTTTCTTCAGAAAAGCAAATTGGATACAAAAGCTATGACATACCCCACAAGGGCCGAGGTTGTTTTTCTCCTAAATTGTCCTCAGCCTGCCATGTCCCTGCCAACGGCCGGGCAATTCTCATGAGGGACGCGCTCCCGTTAGACCGGCCGGGGCATCGAGGGCACCGCGACGAGCTCCGCCCAGGCTGCGAGGCTGGCGGGGGGCGGACGCAGCTGGTCGTCTCTCCTGCAGGCGTCGTGAGGAACGACACAGGCTTGAGGGGCTGTGCATGGCGGTCCACTGACTCGCGCCCCGTGACTGGTGTGTCAGCCCGAGGGCTGCTACTCACCACCTTTTTTTCCTTTTTACCCTTGTCACAAATCTGAAACGTTGTAATTCTGAAATAAATCTTATAAACATTACTCAAACACTTCAAGATTCAGTTTCATAAGGGTGGTTGGCCATCATAAGAAAACTCCCTTTAAAAAAGGAGATGGGGGGCGTTACTGAGAGAAGTCTCATCTGAACAAAAACGCACCCTCTGGAGTTCTTCCTTGTCCCTGCGGTCGGCGCGCACACGGGGGGCCAGGCCAGGGACAGGCGGACCCAGGTACGGCCGTGCGTGTGCTCTGGGGGTGCTAACGGGCCAAGGCCAGTGGGTGCGGCAGGCCGTCTGTCTGGTCAGGTGGCTGAGGGGCAGAGGGAAGAGAATGTGGTCCCCTGGCTTTGCAGGTGACAGGGGAGGCGGGCCCCAAGGGTGCCCTCAGCCGACACCGTGCGAAGCCAGTGTTTTGCTCCATCTGAACTGGGTGGGTTCACGGAATATCACTAACAGGGGGTCAGAATCAAGCAACGGACATTCAGCATGTCTCTGATGGACACTTGAAATAGATGGTGTGCTTTGAAATGAGGCCAGATGGCATTCAGAATATGGAGAGCACAGTCATTTGACTTTGAGAGCCCTGGAGGTGACAGGGAGTCTTGGTATAGAACAGAGAGAATGATGGCTCACACGCAAAGCGCCCACCCCTGCAGCTCAGCACCAGGGACGAGGTGAGGGCCCAGGCCCGCTGGCTGGCTGACTGGCCCAGGGGGTGAACTTGACGCCAGGCCTATCTCCAGGCAATCCTGCCGTCCCCCTCAGCCTGCCCAGCTCTGGCGGTGCCCACTGGAGTCCCACAGGGCGCGTGTCTGCCAGCCTCTGCCGCTCCCCCTGCAGGAACCTCCCCCTGCCCTGCGTTTTCCATTTCCTTCCTGGGTAACGACTCAGCTCATTTCATGCCAGAGTAAGTTTCAGCCTTGAATCACAACAGCGAACGCTATCTGACATCAATTGCCAGAGCTTAAAGAGGTTTAGGCTTGACAGACTGGGAAGTCATTTGTGGGAGCTGGGGCAGAGTGACAAAATGCCGTCATGAGGCGTAAACCTGTCAACTACAATTACCCACAAGGGATTGCAGAGAAGCAGAAGAGTTAAACCTTGCAAATCCAACAGGCCCGCTAGGAGTGACTTATTTGCTGGGCATCATTTAATGAAGGCTCCCGAATGGACTTGGCCCCTCTGCTTGGGACTCTGCTTCCCTCCTGTCTGCACAGGACAGGGTTGCCTGTGGGGGAGGTTGTCGCTAGGGTGTGTCAGGCTCTGGGGGTACTTCATGCCCTCGGTCAGAGCCAGGCAGCCAAAGCCATGCGGGACCACTGGCCACACCCACACTTCCAACCACGGTCACGGCAGGCGCCGGAGAGCTTCTGGTGAGGCCTGAGTGACTCCACTAGACGGCTCGACAAAAGGCAGAGTTTTTCATAATGGAGGTACAGCTGAAATAATGTATTATGTTGCCTGAGCCCCATTTTTCCACCCTGTCCACATTGCTAACCTAAATTCCCAGTCTCCCTTGCATTAGTTCGGATCAAATGTTTGTATTTTGAGAGACAGAGTGAGAGGCAAAGTGACAGGTCACATCCACCATCTCACAGTTCTTCCTTCTTCTCACCCCTGTCCTGGCATATGAGATCTTAGTAACTCTTATCTCGAGGCAGGATAGTTGATAAAGAAGTATAATAACGAAAATTAGCCAGGATCAGGGGTGTTTATTCTGGGCTTGGGCAACATGTGTGTTTTCGTACGTGTTCAGACATCATGATGGAGTGGTCTCATTTTTGCCTTTGCCCATTGGTGTCGCATAGTGGTGGCTGACACTCCGTGTGACTGCTTACAGTCGGCAGGAAAACCCCAAGGCCTCGCTGGGAGGGCTGGATGCCGGAGGCAGGGGCTATTTCTCTCTCTCGGGGACGATGGGGGAATGACAGGGACGGGAGTGGGTCCCGCGGAGCACCGAAACCAAGGATCTGAACCCTTTCTGGCCGATTCTCCTGTCCGCCTCTCCCCAGGGCTCAGCCGCATTCTCGTGGTGGTAAAATTCCTCCTGTTTTGGGAAAGATGGCAACCGGGGGTCGCAAGTGTCTCGCTTTGGAACGCCCACAAACGAAGAGTAACATACCAACTTCCTCAGCTCAAGTTGAGAGAGGCTCTTACAAAAGGTTCAGGGCGGACAAGCTCGGGTCCGGTGGCCGTCGTTAAACGCCCGGTTATTATCGGGCGGTGGTCGTAACGAAGACGGTCCTACAGCACACCAGCGGTTCTCAGTTCTTCTTCAAACTGCATCAAATCCAGTGGTGGCGGCAGGGGGAAATGTGAAGTAGCTCAGTCTCCAAGAGGTCTTCTGTTAGAGTGCACCATAGAAATACAGAATTTACCCGGAATGACCTTTTCTTGAAATTTGCTAAGCTTGGGGAAACTTTGGCACTTTTACTCTCTGCTCAGGTTATCACCAAAAAGGGGGGGGGGGGGTTCTCGCTTCATGTCTGCTTGCTGCAAACACACACGGGCTCCTTGGCCTAGAAACTTCACTTTTGCTCTTAGAAATGGTTTGATTTTCTCATTTGCAAAGGGCCATTGGCTGCACTGGACAGTACCCTCCCTCTGCCGCAGCCTTCGGCTCTCCAGTGAGGTCGCAGGCCATTTCACCTCCTAACGGGGCTCTTCTACCACCCGCCAAGCACGCAAACCAGATGGCACCCGGGACCGCAGTCGCCGCTCGGCACAGAAGGCCAGCGGAAGGAGCCAGGCAGAGGGCGGCTTGCGCCCGGCGGCCGCCTCTGTTGCTGGGACGGCCCCTGCCTTCCCCCTCGCTCTGCGTGCTTCTCTGCCTTCCCAGCAAAGCAAACATTTCTCAGGGGGGATTTGCTTTGAAGGAAAAAACGGGTGTCTCAAGGGAAAGGGAAACAACTGCGACTGGGCAGAGCACTCAGTGTAACCAACGTGGGGCCGTCCTCCCAGGGGCCCTTAGGTCATCCATTTTCATCCCGATTCGCACACACAGAGGCCAGGCTGAGCGGGTGGAGCGCCTGGCTCAAGGGAGCACAGCGAGCAAATAATGGATCGGGGGTTTCAATGCCCTCTGCCATCTCCAAGACTTCATCTAGGGGCGCGAAGGACAGATACATGGCTGGGGTGGGGACGTGCACCAGCCAGGCAGCAGCTGGTGTCCCGGCTCCAGGGGGACACGCCTGAAAGTGGGAGGAGGACATCCTTTCTTGCAGTTTAGCAGTTTGGAGAGAAGAAACTAAGGCTTCTGGAGGCAGGACACAGGTAAAGACTAGGCTGTCGGAAGGGCCTGCCTCTCTCTCGCTTCTCTTCCTTGCGTCCCTGCCTCTCTCCCTCCCCTCCTCCCTCCCCTCCCCTCCCTACCTCTCCTTTCATTTCCCTTCCCTCCCTCCTTTCCCGTTCTTTCTTTCATTTCTACGAATCCGTGCCCTTAGCCACACCCTGTGCCCAAAACCAGAACAGTGAATGAATCAGCCACACCCCTGCTTTTAAGGGCCACTGTGGAGCAGAAGTTGGGCTCGGTCTCACAGCAGACTGTGACGTGTGTGGCAGGAAGTGGGGGTCCAGGAGCCCAAACAGACTGTTTGTCATACAGAGCAGTGCTTGGGAGAAGGGAAAGATGGAGGACGGACATTTGCAATGCGGGGTTCATGCAGGAGCACAACCCCAGGGCCACCTGGCCAAGGAGGGGAGGCGGGCCCCTAGCGCTCCCGTGAATGAGAAGCTGGTGTCCAAGCGAACGAGAGAGGCTTGCAGTGTCCGAGGGGCTGGACAGGTGGGAGCTGGCTCTGCCGAGGCTCCTAGCCGCGCCAACGGTGCCGGCCACGGTCTCAGCTGTGGGAACCAGCTCCAGCCATTCCTGTCGGCACCGCTCTCTCAGCTGCTCCAGTTTCTGCCTTGGCTTAGGGCCTCCTCCACCGGTCAGAGTAAATGTCCACTGAGCAGCTGCTCTGCGCCCGGCCCCCGTGACTGCCGGGGATGTCACGTCCCCAGGACACGAAGGAGATGGTCTGTACTCACAGAATGAACATGGTGGAGGTGCCGGCGAATGATCCAGCAGCCATGGGAATGAAATAAATGATCGCAGCTCGCGTGAGAGCCCAGGACAATGCCGCATTCCGGGGGTACAGGGGGTGGGGGCGGTCGCCTTTGGCATCCCAGTGCCTCATCTGCCAGTTTCACTCTGCAGGGACGAGTGGTATCCCATCCTTGTCACAATGACATGGGTTTTGCTCACACTAAACTGTCTCCCTGAGTGGAGGCTCACCCACTCCCTCTCCCCAGGAGGAGAAAGGCTAGAATACAGGAACCCGAGGGGCTAAACTCAAGACAATACCCAGCGTGAGAATCCCATGGGGCTTTCCTTCCAGTCGTGACACCCACTGTGGGTATGAGTCTCCCCAGTGTTTATCCTATAGGCAGAGGTGACCTCTGCCCACCGCTCTCCAGGCATGAGAACGACCGCGCCTCCCAGTGCGGTCCGCGAGGACCCCAGACAGTTCTTCTGGAAAGGCCGTCCTTAACTTGTTCTGAATTAGCTCTACTCACTGGTCTTAGTTCAACCCTTAGGTCCTCCAAGAATCGAACAACACGGTACCCAATAAATAGTTTAGGACACACACTGTGTGCCGGTCACCACATGCGACAGCCTGCCTTGTCTTTGAAGGTGGTTCTCCTAAATTGATAGCTGTTCCCCTGGCAAAATGGGAAGGGGGGAGTTTATTTTACCCCAGAATGTGGGTTTATAATTAGATGGCAATCTAAGTGGAGCACAGAATCTACACCATCCTAAGAACTGACGCTTCACACGTGTAGAAAATGGAAGCCCTGAAGCCCTGCCCTGCAGTTTTACCTTCACTCGGCACAGGCAGGATGGCCCGGTGGAAGGGGCTGGCTCTGAGCCAGGCGGAGCCAGCCCCAGTCATCGCCTCCTCACTTACGAGCTGTGCAGCCTCTGAGAGGCCCTGGACGCCAGAGTCCTCCGCTCCTCACCCGAAAACAGAAACGGTGGCATCTAAGACTCAGTGCTGCGGTGACGATTAGGGATTTTACTGAAGCGAAGCCCACGACCCAGAGCCTGGAAGGGCAGCTGTTAATGCTGACCCTAAGCGCAGCCCCGTCCCCATTAAGGGGTCTATCTGACTTCGTGGGGCGGAGCGGCAGGGAGCGAGGCCCGAGGCCATTTAGTCGCGCGCTCTTGAGTCAGCCGACGGCGGGGGCAAGGTGAACACGCTTGGTCAATGACACAGAAACATCAGAGAGGGGGCCCCAGGCCCTGTGCCCCTCACTAAGCCTGAGTGCTGCAAAGCCTGGGGATGTGGCCTGGACGACGTGGGACCCCAGGATGGATCAAGGGGAATTTTGGGGGACCTATCCTGTCCCGTGACCCCAGAGCAGCCCTAAATTGATCTTTTCAAAATTTGGGTGTTCCATAAAAGTCTGTATTTTTTATAAAAAGTGGTGCTACAGCTTTTTTATTTTAAAAAGTCTTCGAATCTCTCTCCTTATAGCACCATGTTCCAACATCTTAGAGAAAGGACACAGACACGAGGCCAGTACGCCTCCTCATTGAGTTTTATCTCTGGAGAGCTACTTTTTAAAATGCTTATTCACATAGGCTGTCGGGTTTTAATTAGCATGTCGTTGATTGTGAGAAACTTTACTTACCATGATCAACTATTTCCTACCGCCTGGTTCCCCCATTAAGAACCCACTTTAAAGGTTTAGCTCAATTCTCTGGGTTGAATGGTTGATACAGAACTATTTCAAACAGCGGATTAACAGGAAGCATTTTTCACGGGTGAGATAAGGAGTGGAACAGAGAGGGCTCTCTAAGCATAGTGAGTGGGTTTTTCTCAAAACTTCCACTTTAAAGATGTCCCCACGGAGGACAAAGAACCTTCTGTCATCCAAAGTCATGAAGCTTGCTCCCTCCTGCCCAAGAAAGCGTAAATCTAGGTAGAAAAATAGATATGCATTTAATAGAGAAACACAGTGGCAGGAACGGAATTTAAGTGGCTCTGCGTTTTCCTTTGTTTGCTCTTAGTTTCCCTTAGGAACCACCGTGGAAGAGAAAAGGACAAATGTTCTAAAATGGTGGCGGTTCTATCCAGTCCCTTTGTAGCTCTCCGACCTCAGCTGCTGCCCAGTCGGCTGACTCAGTCTGTCCGGTCTGCGGATGGACACTGCTGCCCGCAGCACCGTGTCCCCTCATGCACCCTCCCCTCTGCCTAAAGCGCCCTTCCCCCGCCTCCCCATCGGCTGACCTCTGGACCGCAGCTGCCCCCACAGGCAGCCTTCCCAGGGTCCGGCAGCCACCGGAAGGCACTCCTCGATTCCCTCATTATGCCTTGGCTGCTGCTCCATTACAACACTCACTGCTCCCTATTATCATAATTCAAATATAATTTTAATAGAGTAGCAACCGCCAAATGCCTCTTCATTCTCACATCAATCTCCTGCAACCGATGCACCGTCTCCGGAGCACTGACGCTCAGAGGGGTAAAGGGAATGGCTCAGGGCCGCAGAGCCAGCCAGCGGCAGGCCTCTGCTGAGGGTCGAGGGCTGACGGTGGACAACTGTCTCTCCCTCCGGGAAGCGCGAGGCCCCACAGGGCAGCGGGCTCCCTTTACATCCTGACGGCCCCCCAACCGGGCTGACCACTGGTCCTCAACTGATGCTTGCTGAACACGCGTGGCACGGACGCATCTGTTTTTGCCCATTTGGGATACGCACATCCACACTACTTACAAATGTGCAGCACGATCACCCCTTCCAAGGGAAGACCTCTTCTAAATCCCTCCCCTTCGACGGTGGGATAATGCCACTGTCTCCAACACCAAAGCCCACGGTGTTCACGCACTGCCATGCCCGTGACCACGTGTGTCCTATACGACGTCTCGTAACTTTTGTTTGTCTTTGTCAATAGATTTTATGCATAATGAGGGCAGTGTCTCTCACATTCCTATGCCTCACTCAGTGTCTGACACAGGATAAATGCTCCATAAATAAATCTTTGCTACATGAATATTGTCAGCTTTGGGATTACTGTCCATACTTCAAATGTATGAAAATCATGGCTCGAAGAAATGGTCACGTAATCAAAATTAAATGCATAGCAAGCTGTGAAGTTGAATTTATTTCCAGCTAGCTGGACTAACAATCCAGGGTTCTCTCCTTTCCAACCAAACTTCTCCCCAGGAAAAGATCCAGATGTTATTGGAACAAATGGTACCGTGATTTACTGATTTACGCAGCACATTTTTATTGAGTACCTTATATGTTCCAGACTTTTCTTGGCTCTGGGAACAGACTGGTGAGGAAAAACAGACAGTCTCTCCCCACCCCCCGTGGGTGTGAGAAGGCATTCGATTCGGGGCACGGGCACGACTAGAACCATCATCCAACCAGATGTGAAATCGCAACGACGCAAGTGCGAGGGGAGAAGCACGGAATGACATGGAAGCGCCGGAACGGGGCGGGGTTAGGAGGCTAAGCCAGGGAAGGCTTCCCCAGGACCTGGGGAGCAGAGAAGGATCCAGAGGACGAGCAGGATGGGGAGGAACGGAAAACTGGAGTCAAGGAAGTGATCAGGAAATGCTTTCAGTACTAAGGACAGAGGTGGTAGCATCTCTAAGGGTAGCAGTGGGTTTGGGAGGGAAGAGATAGATTCGGTCAATGTTCAGGAAACAGAATCAACAGACTATGGGAAATTGGGGATGAGGAACTTCTGTGAACAACTTCCCAGGGAGAGAATGGTGGGCCTCTTGGCTGAGAGGGAGCTGGAGGCAAGGACGGAGCCCTTTCCAGAAAACAAGTGACCACTGTCACTCAGCCTTCAGAGCGAGGCCTGAGATTAGCCTGTCACCCTCTTCACAGCCAGAAGCAGGAGCTTCTAGCCCAAACTGGGGCAGGTGGGGGGGCACAATCTGGACAGCATTAAGAAAACGTCAGTTCCTGATAGGTATTTCCCTTCTGTTTGAAATGAAATCTCTTGTCCTTCCTTTTCTGTGTGTTTAGTAAGGGAATGGAGAGCACGTGAAAGGTAGTATTTTTCTAACCCGCCTCATGGTCCATTCACCACAGAGGGGCTGTGGGCGTTCCCCCCCGCCAAGGGCGGTCAGGACTCCCCATTAGCGCTCATAAAGCAGGCTGCGAAGGGAAGTCAGTGTGTCGTGCGGCGGTTATTACTCTGCCTGCAGCTTCATCGGCGGAGCCAAGGAGGAAGGAACGAGGGGAGCCGCCTCCATTAACTTAATGGGCAGTGCGCAGTCAGTTCTCCTCACTGACGTTCTTCCAACAAATCTTCCTGAAAGGATGGAGGTCCAGAGAATCGTGTGACATTAGCGAGATGACTGGAAGGTGATGCAGGTCCCACTCCTCTGCTGTTGCCCATTGAACTGCCCGCTCGGGAGAGCACTGGAGCACCAAAGGCAGAGGATGGAAGACCAGGGGGATGAAATCTGACATGAAAGCTGGAACTGGGGAGGTGGTGCTTAAGATTTAGGAGGCCAAGTTTAAAGCCAAGTCTTCATACCATGGACACAAATATATGATTTTTATACTGTTCTTGCTTAAAACAAAACTGAATCTCAGATACAAGATTCATGGATTCTGAACACAGAATGTCTGGCTTTGTCTTGGGAAACTTAGGGGAGCTCACTCAGCCTCTGTGTCTTTCTTACCCAGGAAATCAGCGTGTTATCAAAAAGTGAAGGGCTGCTCCGGGAATTAACGTATTAGACCCGTGCCTGGTACACAGTGAGCTCCCTACAGGTGTCAACGGCAGCGCTGACAGTGACAGGGGTGTAGGAGTGATAATGAGAGTGGTGACTTTCCCACGCACCACACATTCCATTACTCAGTGATGACGATGACGGCGGGGACGATGACGATGAGGAGGAGGAGGATGGTACGGATAATGATGATGGCAGCGGTGCTCACGATGGCGGTGGCGCTGAGCGTGGTGATGGTGAGGGTGGTGATGAGTGAAAAAATGGCGATGATGGTCACGACAGTAAAACGATAATGTCATCTTTCCTATAGGGACCCCATGCAGGTATTTCAAGAGAACTTTTTAAAATCAGAGAGACCTGAATTCAAGTTCCTCGGTACTACCTTTGAGCTATGAGTCTTGGATAAATTAATTCATTTCTCTGAGCCCCAGTTTCCTCATAAGCAAAATGAAGATGACAATCAGGATTCACAGGGTTGTCTGTAAAGGTTAATTGCCTTAGCGGACACGCATAGCTGAACACTCTGTGGTTTGGTAATCGGGAGCTATTCATATTATTAGTGTTACTATTGGTGCAGAGATAATTTAGAAATGATTACACTCCTCATTTCTAGAAAGAACACATAAATGAGTATACTTCAGCCAGTACGAAATACACTACATGTAAATATATCATAGAAATGAAATAAAAATGGCTCAACCACAGTGAGCATAGAAATGCACTGTTTGGAAATACAGCGTAGAAATGGAATAAAAAGGCTTAACTCTATCCAACACAGAGCTGCTGCACAGAAATGTAGCAGGATTGTGGTGCAGAAATAACTACAACCCTGCTTTTACACGATGCGGCATTCCTACGTCTGACCCACGACAACGAAGCCAAAAGTAGTTCCCCTGACTCTGCATCAAATATTAAAAATAGCCCCATGTTGTCAGATGTGGGGTCTTTTGTTTTGGAAGACACTGAAGATTGGGAAGAAACATGAAGAAACTCAATGTTTCACACAGAGCTATTAATACATAAAGGAGATGGGTAGCTTTCAATGACTCAAGATCCTATGTCAGTATCTCCGTACCTTGACATTTCAAATGAAGGTCATGTCTGTAGACACGGATGTGAGTGACCGCCCATTACGGCCCTCGGCCTTGTTGTGCGGGTCGCGCGCTCATCAGAAACTCGCTCCCCCAGACCTGGGGTTTTCCTGAAACCCGACAATCCGGAGCCCATGCCCCTTCGTTTACTCTTCTTGTTCTCAGAGCGTTCTGTTTAGGTCTTCATTGCGGCAATTTTATAGAGAGGATACTTTGAGATATTAATCCCAATTTTTCTGTGTATTTTGTAGCCAGGAGCCCTTTTTCCTACCATCCAGGCAGAAAAATAACCTTCTAAACTCACTGCATTCATGGGAGAGAATTATTTAGCCTGGAGAATAGAGTCAAATTCTTGGCTTTGAATTCCAAATAAAGGTGCTGACATATATCAGAAAGGAATAAGCTGGAAAAACAGGTTTGCAAGATGCTTCCAGGAAGCTTGGAGAGAGTGGCCTGAAAGGCAGTGGGCTCATATGTTCAAGAATGTCTTTATTTTCTCATTTTAAGGGTGGAAGTAAAATTCTGCATCTCCGTTAGTACAGTAAGTGTTCCTCTTTTGGCTTCCTACAGCCAGTCTTGCTTTTGAGAAGTATGACATCGATCTATTTCTTCTTCTTTTGCACGATCTGCTCATTCTCTTTGAAGGCTTTGGGACTCTCCTTTGTGATCTTTTAAAATTTCACCTTTTGTGAGAAAGTGTGAGGAAGTGTGTGTGTGTGTGTGTGTGTGTTTTAACCTGCATCATACCGTCTGCCCTTTACAACAGAATTTCTCAGCCAATATTTCTTCAAATATTTTTTCTCTTCCTCGAATTCCTGTCCTAAAGATGTTGAAAAGCTACTTCCAGCCATTATTTCTATTATCTACATTGTTATGTTTTCTCTTTACTCCTCAGGACGGTTTCTAGAAGGGTTCCTTACTATTTCAGATCAATAACTTGTTCTTTGACTACCTATGTTCTCTTCCTCTACCCAGATATTGTTATCTTCATTTCAACTGTATTTTTCTAGCCAGTATGTCCAAATTTTTCTTTCTTTGCCTTTTGTTACAAATAGCTTTCCTTATCTCCTTGCTTTTTGATACAAGTATCTCCCTCCTCTCTCTGAAAATGATGTGCGCACCTGTTCTGCTCGACCGTCATGTTTGGCCCCTTCGGCTGGACGTCCTGCTCTGTTGCCAGGACTCCACTGAAGCTGCACTCCTCGTGGGTCTCACGATGTCGCCTGTGAAATCACAGTGTTCCGACGGAAATGTGAATGGGGCAAAGGCGAGTGACACCCCCTTCGCTACCCCCTCCCCAGATTACTGTGCCTCCCAAGGGTGCACCCTGTACCTCTGAGCAGAGGCAGCCTATTTTCCAAGATGGTTTATGGAGCGCGGAAGGGGAAGAGATGAGAAGGTCAGCTGGTGCTATCAGGTCCTCCTCCTCTAACCGAGTCTTGGATGCCACCACCGCCCCTGCCCCCGCTGCTATTTCCCTGTCATCCTTGGCCAGCCCATGTCTGCTGTTGCCCCCCTTCAACCAGCAACAACGCTGAGGAAAAAATGGGAGAAGGGTGTATCTAAAATGGAAAGCCAGTCTAGCCCCACCTGCATCATCTCCATCAACTCTCGTCTGGACACTGTTTCCCTCAATGTAAGACTCACTGCATTCCGTCTTTCCCGGACCTGCCCTGTGGTTTTCACGCTCAGTGCTCCAATCCACCAACCTCTTTATCATTTCTGCTGGCATCTCAAGGTTGCATGTCAGGAAAGGAGTCGGCACACCACATTAGCCAGCCACTTTGACAGCAACTAGAAATTCTTTCTCACGTGCTCATTTCTACACCCTCTTATTCTGCAGTCAGCGGATACCGAGGTCCAGGGCACACAAGTTGCACTAAGTAACCATTACATGAGAAAAGGAACCCTGGTCATAGCAAAGATAGGAAGTCCACGCCTCACTTACAGCCCAGTGATTTCAAGCTCTTCTCCTCCAGACTCAGGCACTCAGTGAAGGGTCCTTGGGTAGTGGATGGCGTTCAGCGTTTCAAGCTCCGTTCCCTGGTTCAACCACCTGTCCTACTTATGGATGCAGGTTTCATGTAAGATTTAGGATAACGGAAGGTTTGCAGGTTAAAAACAATGTTTGAAAATCAGAATCATATAGTTTTTGCAGTTTACAAAGTGTTTTCATAGACACTTTGGTGAACGGCTATAATTTTATTATAATGACCAACGTTTTAGAAAGATGACTCTTATCAGGTCGCATGACTAGCAAGTAGCCAAGCTGTGACGAGCCGCAGGCTTACCTAAGCGGGGTTTCCTTTCCTACATCACAGGTCAGCAGACTCTGTCTGTAGAGTAAATATGGAGGACACAGTCTCTGCCACAACCACTACACTTCGCAGCTGTCACGTAGAAGCTACCACAGACAACACGTAAATAAATGAACATGCCGTGTTCCACAAAACTTCACCTCCGGGCATTACTGATCGATTTTCACGTGTCACAAAACACGCTTCTTTTGATTTATTTCAACCATTTAAGAAGTAGAATCTATTCGGCTCGTAGGCTGTACAAAAACGAGCAGGAAGCTGCGTCTGGCTCAGCAACTCCGGACCCACCTGATCAGAGCAGGACTAGAGGGGCAGCGACTGATGGCTCTGACAGGGCGGCCCTCGCCGGCACGGCTCTGGGAGAGCGCCGAGCTCTGCCGGATGGTCCCGGCTGCGAAAGTCAGGGCGAGGCACTGAGGAGGGAAGCCAGGGCACCGAGGGAAATGAGGGGCCTGGAGGTCACCACCACTTCCAAGTCTGTTTACAATATCCCGATTTTAGAGAATTATTTGATCGCCGCATTTTCTTCTGTGCTTATTCCCAGTCTCTTCATACAAACAAAGAGACAGGGTGTCAGACGAGGTCCATTAACGTGTCTCCAGTCAGAAAAAGAGTGTATCTAATAATCAGCCTTCCAGTCTTGAACTGGACTTGTCCTCGAAGTTCCTGGGCTTGCCCGCCACCCCTGCGTCACCTCACGTGGGATGTAAAAAAGGGGGAAGAGAAACCAAGCGATGGGCCCCACATTGTGAGAATGTGGCCTGTTTCCAGGGAGGCTCCCCATCACACTTAAGATTCACAATGAGGATGGAAATGGCGGTGCATTCCCTCCTAAAGCCTGAAATCACTGAAAAATGCCTTTGGGGCTATTTTTAACAAAAGTAAAATTCTTGCATCAAATGCCTGGCAAGCCACCCAAAATTCTCAGAATTTCACATCCCTGGGCCAAGGATGAATAATATACACTGTACTGAATTTATGAGGAAAGACAAACCATCTTCAGATAAACAGAATATTACATTTTCAGCAAAAGGGAACAATATGTAATTAGAAACAGCAGTGTTAGTAGTTTTGTTTTGTAAAAACTCTCTTCTCTCTAACACAAGGAGATGGGATACAGACTGTCTGTTCTTCATTCCCAATGCCAGCGACGACACGCTCAAGCTAAGAAGGTCGTGCCTCCTGCTGAGGAACTCACTGTGTCTCCCAAAATAAGTTCCCCGGATGTTAACTGACAGAAAGACGCAACACACATTGTTGTGCCCTAGAAGAGCCCAAACTCGTTGAGATTTAATAGTGCTTAGAAGAGGGTCCACACCTAGCAACAGACCTGGGCCCGGGCCGTGATTCCAAGTCCATGTTTCTTTTGGTACCAAGAAAGGATCATATTAAAATACTGACCAGAACTTCCTAGATGACAGAGAGGCAGCCAAATACACAGTTCAGTCTTGCTTCTGCTAGTTTTCAGGGGTTGGGATATGGCAGAGTTTGGAATAGAATTACTGACATTATTAACTGATCTTCTGGTGCAAAGGATATGAAACAGGGAAAAAACAAAACAGACCAACCCTGCAGCTTGGTTCTACGTTATTCACTATCTTTCACCAGAGCTGTGGGGGTCTGGCTGTGCGAGGCCGCTGGGCTCTCCCATCCCGTGCCTCCCCCCTAAGGAGAAAGGCACTCATTTGACTGGGCAGAGCCGAGTACGGTGGCGAGCAGGGCCTAAAGATCCCCCGCGTGGCCACGGGCCCCTGCCCTCCCCCGCCACTGGTGAGAAGGGCAGAGGAAGGCCACCGGTGGCCCCGTGCTGACGCTGAGTAGTGGCCCCCCGCCCACCTCTCTGCGCTTGCCGGTGTCCATGCTTCAGAAGCGGCGGGCAGGCCGGACGCCTGGCCTCGCACAGCGCCTCTGGCCGAGCTCTTTCCTCGGCTTCGCCTGCTCCCGGCCTCCGGGCGGGGAGAGAAGTGTCGCGGCGCGCCCCTGTCCTGTGTCCCCTTCTGTCACTGCTCCGTTCTCTCTCTCCATGACCTCGGCGGGAAGGCGGCCAAGCCATGAGGGTCGGGTTACGGATCAATAAAAAGACCCCAGGAGACCGCGAGCCCAGTCCATACACTTTCAGCCTCCCAGAATCCTAACAAAGCAGGACTGTGTGTCCCCATCCATTCCTTTTCCTGGGTGCACTTCTCTCTGAGGGGCTTCAGAGGTAGGGGAAAGACGGTGTAGGGTCGGACGCCAGAATTTCTGGTCCTCAGACAGTAAAATTAATACAATCATTAATACTGTCAAAGATTTTAGGAAGAAGCGTAATTGAGAGAGGACTTCAATCAGAATAAAAGGACATAGATTACATCAACAATGAGGGCGTGGCATTTTTTAATGACTTTCTTTTTCCTCAAGCACCTTTTCTGGGCTTAGTCTTATCCCAAATTCATTTCCTACCCATCTATCAAAGAAAATCTCTGGAATGTGGTTCAGGAAACCTGAGTGCTGAAGCAGATATTCATAAATATTTTAAAACTGCCCTCGATTTTTTCTCATTAACAAAATTGAATTTTAAAAACCTGCCTGACTAAACTCATAATTTTTATGAAGTTGAAGTGCAACAGGAAGTCAGAAAGGGTTCTGAAAACCAAGTGATGACACAAATGAGAGAAGGTTCAAAACAGTGAGAATGTTGTTATATAACCCCCGAGGCCGTAAGCCTGACAAACGAGAACTGCAGTGTGAAAGGAAATATGGACAGTTAACGCCGGCTCCTCAAACAGGAGAATTTCTAGCTGCTTCTTCCTTCTCTGTAGCCTGTCCCACTATCAGACATTTTAAATCTATTTAACTTACACATTGAGTGAGTTACTATATTATTACAACAGGGCTCTTTGAACACATACCCAGCATCAGTGCCTCTGAAATGCTTCAGTCTTGTCTTGATATACTTTGTTTTCCTCTAAAGTGGGAGAGACTGAGATACCAAATAAAAAGGAATGCAGGTCTTAAAAAGCTGCTAATTTACAGAGGGCGCCGGCTGCTTTGGGGTAATACCTGTTCCTGAAAGCCTGGCCGGAGAATCATCTTTATTCTCTACTCTCAAGCCTCAAGAACTAATGACACATTGGCTGGACACCAGCTGCATGGAGAGCACACTTCCTTCACAGCTAAGTTCTTATTCTTGTCAAGAAATAGGTTGGAGTGTGCACATCATTACTTTTTGCTTCAATCCAGTAAGAACTTCACAGTGCTCAAGTCTCTCCAGTTTAAGGTCCCAGTTCTGCCCTAAAACAGGCACAGTGCTGCTGAGAATAAATTGCCCTAACCTGTGGCACAGTCTGCTCTTGTGCATCCGCGTGCCGCAGTGAGCTCACCATCTGCTCTGGGGTGACTTGTGTCCCCACCATACGTATGCTCAGGCCTCAACTCCCAAAGTGACTGTGTTTGGAGCCAGGGCCTCTGGGGAGGTAATTACGGTTAAATGAGGTCATAAAAGTGGGACCCTAATCCAACACGACTGACGTCCTGGGAAGAGGAGGAAGAGACACGACATGCAGGCCCAGAGGAAAGGCCATGTGGGCCCTCGGCGGGAAGGCGGCCGTCCGCAAGCCCGGGCAGGGGTCTCACCTGCTGGCACCCTGACCTTGGACTTCAGCCTCCCGCTGTTTGAGCCCCCCAGGCCGCGGCCTCTTGTCACGGCCGCCCAGGCCTTTTGCTTCGATATCCCATTAACCTCCTTATGGACCTCGAGGAGCAATGGGCGGCGTCCGGCAACAAAGGAAGAGGGTCGGCCTTCCAGGATGAGGTGACAGAGGGCTTGGGAACGCCGCATCACACGTGCAGAGGACGGTTAGCACACCCATGTGACGGCACCAGGTTGGGTAGCATCAGGTGACTTTCAGGATGAAAATGGATGAAAATGGACCAATTGTTTCAGTTCTATCCCTAAAGAATCACAGAGGGTGGAAAGCGGTCACTAACACGTTGAGCGCACTTTCCTGAATTTGGGGAGGTATGGCTTCCGGCCGTGCCTCTAGACTACACCCCACTCTTCTTCACCTCCCCAGTGCCTGGAGGTTACCCAGCCTGCCAGCACCTCACTCCGACTTTAATTGTCACCTTCTACTAAAAATCTGCCATGCGACAATCAAATCATTTTATTTATATCAATTTATCTTAGATTCCTGATTGTTCTCCTCCATGCATCTATTCCTGATCCTATTATCCCATGAGCCTGAATTTCATTACACGTGAACGGGCCGTGACAACAGGGTTTTTAAAGCCCCCAAAACCGTGCTGTACAGCTTCAAACCTTTTAATAGAAAGGCTACTACCTTTCCAGCCCCAGTCTCTCCCCTGTGAAGAGGACTGGAGCCCGACTCTCGTGAGAGCGACAAAGGCCGATTTTATTCAAACACCACTGCACTCGGGGAGAGGCTTCAGCCTAGAACTGAGCTCAGTTCTGAATACAAGGAAAAGTGGTGATCTGAAGGAGCAGGCGGGGTCGGGGGTGGTGAGTTGATAGAAAACCACAAAGAGGAGACGTCTACCCGGGTCACAGGAATTCATGCTAAACTGACTTAGGGTCCCCGCTGAAGGCAGGCCTGGGTGACCAGGTACGAAGGGTGGGAGAGAGTCCCCCTAAACTGACTGAGCAGATCGGGGCCAGCGAAGGGCACAAACAGGTATCTATAGCTGATGAAGGATAAAATATCATTTTTATTCATCAGTATAACGCCGAAATGCCATAGTCAGGGGGAAGCCTTAGAGTTCCCGTTCTCTCAGAGCGGCACCTGCTGAGAAGAACGCCGGAGGCCCTCCGTCCCCGGCAGTGACAGGAGTGCGAGGGACGCCCGGGCCCTCGCCGGTGTGCGCACTGACCCGAAACAGGAGGGCAGGGAGACCCATGTTTTCTGGCCCAGGACAAGAACAAGGCAGGGCAAGGCCTACAACCAGCGAGCCTGGGTTTACACCACCATGGTCGCGCACGCAAGTAAAGCCCAGCCCAGAAAATGCTTGTAACTGGCACGGAACAGTACGGTACGTAACTTCACGGGAACATGTGGGTGTGTGCGCAGTCCACAGTCAGAGGAGACACTAATAACACGGGCGCGTGCGTTCCCCTGTGAGAGGAGGACACCCGCCCCACCCGCTAACTCCTTCTAGTGCGCGCGCGACAGCCTCGGCGTGACCCCTTCACTGGCGGCGACCTCACCCAGCCTGGAGGCTCCTTGTTCCCTTCGCAGACTGCTCTCATCGCCAGTAATGCCCGGCCGCTCCCTGGAACTCCGCCCCTTCCGCAGCCTGTTTTCACGCTGACACCCTGCTCCTCAGATGTGGCCCACGGGCCAGCAGCGGCCACTGGGACTGCGTGGTAGGGAAGCGGGGCTGCAGGCCTCTCTGCAAACAACGGTGCTGGCATTTACATCTTAACAAGCTCCCTAGCCGATCGGTATGCACGGTGCAGTTCGAGAAGCATTACTCTATAATTACAAAGCAAAAGTCTAATGCAGTTTCACAGATGCGCCTTCGGTGTTTCACAAGGGCATCGTATCTATGTCAAAAGATGTCAGGATCAGCAAAAGGAAAAAGAATGAATCTACAGGTTTTCGCCCATGGCAAGAAAAGAATTTCTGGGCTTCCGATAGTACGTCATGTCCATAAACTAGACCAACAAGCCCTGGGAGGCAAAAATCGATTCTGCTTCCATTTTAATGCTGCTGTTTATGTGTGGGTAAGCTAAAGTAAAATTATCTTTAATGTAAAAATAAGTTTAAAAATGAGCACGCCCACCGCAAATAAATCGGCCGAATAGAGCTCGGTGGTGAGCCAGCTGTGTGCAGCTCATCGGGACGGGGCAACTGGCTGAGGGCCGCTCTCTCAGGCTCCCGACGATCTATAGGAAGTACAGGACGGTCTCTTCCAATCCCTGGCCTGACATAAAGACAAGCCGTAGGCAATTAACAGGCAGATCAAGAAGGAAACAAAACCATCTGAAGAATTCTATAAAACCAGAGAGGGAGGAGACGTCAGAAATGACCTAGTTCAACCTTCTCCAGCACAGTGGAAAAAACGGAGACACAGAGATGAGGTGAAATGCCCCAGGTCACAGGTAAAAAGTGACCCAAATCTGGAAAACTAGATGCATTTAAAAATATGTAAATTACAAATATTTCACTTTCAACAAAATGTAATGTGCTGCTCACCTCCTTTCCTTTATGACACATTAGTCCATGTATTGTTTAACAAACAGCTTTGCTGAGGTATGATTTATATACAACTCACCCTTTGAAAGTACACGAATCTATGATTTTTAGCAAATGCTCGCAGCTGGGCCGCCACGGCCCCCTGCCCTGCCTGCTCCTGAGCCATAAATCACCGCTTTGCCTTGTGTTCAAAACTGAGCTCAGCTCTATGCTACAGTCTCTTGCCCCCACTGCAGCGGTGTTTGAATAAAATCTGTCTTTCTCTCTCTCACTAGGGCCTGGCTCTGGTCATCTCTGACCAAGAAGAAACCAAGGCTGAGTAAGAGCCAGGTCGTACAAGGCTTCCCGTCCATGGATAAGGGCGCTTCCTGTCGGGGCGGGGGGGCCGGTTTGAAGGGCCCCTGCATGTGCTGTGTTCTCCCCGGCAGGACATGGAATCTGAGACCCGTTTTACAGGTGCGCAGACGCACTGTGGCCTCTTGCACTGTCTCCTTAAGGACAAGGACAGAGGCCTCTCCACTTCCACCCCCTCTAATAAAGTGTACCCCAAATACCCGCTCTCAGTCGCCCTCACTCATCTCCCTGCTAATTTTCTTGAGAGTACTTTTCATAAAACGACGTGATCTTATTTGTGTCCTTACCCACTGTCTCTTCCTGAAAACAGAGGACCCCCCCAATGAGATCAAACACCCTCCCACGCTGCTCAAGTGCTGAATCCCCAGGGTACAGAGCGGACCTACTAGAGAGCACTCTAGGCTATGAACAGAATGAACAATCAAGTGAATGTCACGGAGCACTGCAGTCAAAACCGGGCGTGGGTGTGTCAGCCCTAACTGCCGTCTTATTTGGTTTTTTCATCACTGGTAGAGTAGCAGTCACGTTAAAATCAGACCATCCTGAGAAGCTGGTCTTGAGATTACATGGTCTTATAATTAATTGCCTGTGACTCTTCCTTCCAGGAACGTGTCAGGAGCGATGTCTTACTTAACTCTGTATCCCCAGACCTCACCGCGGTGGCTGACACAGAGTAAGTCCTCAGCGTCTGTTTCCTGAGCACGTAAAAGAACGAACAGCAGCAAGGCAACTCACCTGCCCTGTGTGCGTGAATGCTGACTGTGCCGGGCTTCCGGCACGTGTGATGTGGCTTAAGAACGGGGGCTTTGCGGTCACGGGCCCTGGGGCTGAATCTCCACCCTGCTCTCTGGACAAGCAGCATGGCTGCTGGGCGGTGGCTAAGTTATCCTACCAGTGAGTGTCGGCCCAGGGAAAGAGAGCCACGTCTGCATTTCGAGCAAAGAGGGACTTAAGGCGGGGAAACGTTCACAGAGACGTTGGAAGGGCTGAAGGAGCACAGCAGAACAGGGGGCGGTCAACCCCAAATCAGCAAGCTTCCACCACCCTGCGCCATCAGTGACAGACCAACACGCCTTGGAATGAACCCAAGATAACGTCACCTGTCCCACCGTTCCCAGGTGCTGCTTAACTTCAGGCTGCCGCATACTTCCCCAGAAAGCTCTGAAACACAGAGGTTTCATGTTTCCACCCCAGAGATTATGAATCAGGAGGTCCTGATTGGGACTCACGTGAATGAAGCCCCTCAGTGGACTCTCGCGTGCAAGCTGGTTCAGGAAGTCCTGTCCGGCAGAGGACTGCAGTGGACACCGAACCAGGCAGCACGCAAACACACGTCACAGTGCCCGGGGCAGGCTCGGGTGAATAAGGGAGCGCTACTGTTGTGACTGCTGTCATTATGAACTTCAAGTGAGATGGTACCTGTGACAATGGCCAGCTCAGTTCCTGGCCCATGGGACTCCACAGCCCTGAGTGGCACTCCGCAGAATGTGAAAATGACGTAGTGAAGGACTGGGGGAGCGGCACACGCATTTTTACTTTGGCTGATTGCAAACAATAAAATAGCATTTTAAATAATCCATAAGACACATTCGACCTGCAGGGTGTGAAAGCCTACAGCAAATGCCAGCTCACACTGAGGACATGGTGCGAATGGCCTCTGAGGCAGACAGCTGGCCGTCCCTCTTTCAAGGAGGACTGCTCAAGCCGAGAGAGAGAGAGTCTGCCCTGAGCCTGGCTGGAGCGCTCCGGCGGCAGAGGGACGGTGGCCAGGCTGAGCGGTGGGCACGCTGGGTCTGATCCACACACTCCTCGAACTCACAGCCTCACCTGTCACGGAGGCCGGCCTGTCCAGGCATCTTTATAAAACATTTTAATGCTGTTTCTTGTTTTTCTTTCTCTGCCAGTACTGTTTTTGGTTAGGGAGAATGTTTTTAAGGCTTCAGGCAAAGTTGCAGAGAGTGGGACAGGGCTGGGGGGAGGCAGGGCTGGATCGATCTCGAGAAAGAGATTTGATGTCATGTGCAACAAAAAATTTTTTTAGCATTTCTCTGAGATGAACGGTATAAAGATGTACCCTGTGAAGAAGTTCTTCAGAAAAAGGCATTAAGAACTAACGAGATGGCAATGACTTTATCATGCACCAGATATTGTACAATATATTTGAAAAGAAAAAAAAAGGAAATCGTGCAAGAAAACGCAGGGCGGCCCTGGGCCCGCCCTGCAGCACAGAACGCCGGTCTACGCCGTGTCTGATCCTCTTCCTCATTATCGAACTGAAGACTCTCCCCTCGTTTTCGAGGCCTGGCGGCTACCACTGCCTCAGACTGAGGACGGAATAATGAGGGTGCCCACGCTGCACACACTGGGGTCGAACAGCCAGGCTTGAATCCCTGTTCCCCATTTATTAACTGGATGGGCAATGAGTTTCCTCGTACTTCAGTTTTCCAATCTGTAAAATGGGGCTCCATGATCCTCCATGGAGGGTCTGGCCTATAACAGAACCCTGCTAACTCTCAGGCCTCCTGATGCCCCCTTTTTTGTGACTGTTCCAGGAGACAGAGGACTTGCCCTCTCTGCTGCAATCCCCTTGGCTATTCAACAGAAGTGGTCACCCGTGCCCTCACTTTCCTGTCAGTGGCTGGGAAGGTCAAGGACACGTGGGAACACTTGGAGGAAGGCCGGCCTGGCCATGGGGCAGGGCCCGCCCACCTCATGCACTGCCGATGCTGCCCTTGTGGGAAATGAGGGTTCGCAGCGACTCTTCCTGGCTCGAGTGCGCGGGGGGCCCAGTGCTCAGCCCCCAGGGAGCCTGCTTGCTCTGGAGCAGCACTAAAGGAAAGGGGGACCGGGAGGGACAAGTCGTCAGCCACGGGGGACACAGTCCGAGGACAAGACGACTTCTAGGCTGAGGCGTCTCCCGAGGTCTTCGGCTTACCCACTGCGGTCGGCGCCGTCGGCCGTACCTGCTCACGGTGGCTCCTGACACACGTTTCTCTTGAATTAGTTCCCAAAGGTTTGGCCTTGGAAACCAATTATACTTGCCATTTTAAGCAAAATTTGAGGAAACCGTGTATTTGATTGCTTAAAAACCTGACGTGGTGGTTTCTCTGATAACACAGACACAGAGGCTGAATAAGCACATAAAACCACAGATTTATGCATCTAAGATCCTCTTACAATAAAAATTTCCCTAAAACTCTGCTTTATATGACACCTGTTCTGTGTTGTGTGATAGAAATTTTTTTTTTCAAAAGAGATTGAGAGGTGAAATTAACTCGGGAAACACCGAGCTCAAGCCCAGTGGGTGTCTGCAGTGTTTCTCAGAGCCCTTGACAGCGCGTGTGCTTTGCAGATCTGCAGGAGCGGCGGGAGCGTCCAGCGGTCCCCACGACGCTTACCTGGCTATCGAACATCTTCCCTCCCAGCATTTCCCTAGGACATGGTGTTCCTAAGAAACGTGCTACTCAAAGTGTGATGTTTGAACCAACAGTGTCATCTTTACCTGGACCTTGTTAGAAGTGCAGATGTCTCTCGGCCCCATGCCAGTCTTCTTAAAAATTTTTAAATTGATTTTTAGAGAGAGAGAGGAAGGGAAAGAAAACACCAATTTGTTGTTCCACTTACTCATGCCTTCTTCGTTGGTTGATTCTTGTATGTGCCCTGACCAGGGGCTGCGCCCGCCACCTCAGCCTACTGGAACGGTGCTCTACCCAACTGACCTACCCAGCCACGGCCCACCCCAGTCTTCTGGAAACAGGTTTGAACAAGACCCCTGGCTGACATGAGCACATACTAACGTCTGAGAAGCGCTGCCTCATATTATTGCAGGTATCGCTTACAAATTATAGGGAAGCGATGACCACTGGGCTTTTCTGAGGCTCCCTTGCAAAGACATGGATAGAGTAGTAAGCGTGCAGAACGCTGGAGATGGAAGCCGTCTTGGAAATCAACCACATCATCGAAGGCCTGCAAACCATCTCCTAGTAGCATTAATGAAAAGGTACAGGGAAGCCCGACACAGGAGGAGGAGAGGCAGGTCTGACAGAAGCCGTCTCTCCTGACAGTCCCGGTTCTTCCTCTGTGGGATGATTTCGTATTCTGTCCCGGACACATTAATGATATATCTGGAGACTATAGATTCCGCTGTATTCTTCTGAATGGGGTTTTATTTGATTATTCGTTTGTTTGCTTTGTTTAATCAGGCACTTAATTTGATTAGACTCAAACTGCAAACTCTGGTTTTTGGGTGATAGCTCAAATTTTCATTCTTTCTTTCTTCGTATCTAAAATCTGTCCCACACTTGTGCAGTTCGTGAGTCGCCCAAAAGATTGGGCAGCATTTATCCTTGGGGTTCCAGCCTTCCGTCTCAGACTCCTTCCTTCCAATTATCCTCCCGACTTCCCAGTCAGTGTGGTCACCCCAGTCTCTAACCTCCGGCTCTACAGGCCATAGAGGTGGTAGGTTTAATTTTTTAAGGTCCATTTTAAAAAATATTTTGTTTTGTTTTTGTGGCCTTCCAAAGCAGCCCTGACGCTGGCCTGTGCTCAGGCTGAGGCAGAAGAACAGGTCACTTCCTCCAGGCAGTCTCTCTGCCCTCCCTTCTGGAGTCAGCCTACTCTGGTCCCTCTCCGGGAGCTGCAGGTCAGGCTCTGCCCGCCCCCTCGGCCCCCACAGTTGTAGTTTGCAGGCCGAGTTATCTGTGAGAGGATCGGGTCTGGCAGGAGCTAGTTAGCTACACTGCAGACAGAACCCTCCTCCTTCTCCCTCTCATAAGTGCCCGAGGCAAATTCTCATCACGTACTTTAGTCAAATAATTACCCAACAGTTTATTAAACCACCATTTTACATGCCATACAATGCTTTAATTGGGGGGTGGGGAGGGCAAAAGAAGTTCAAAATATGAGAGAGCCTTTCATGTTTCAGTCTGTTCTTCCGAGAACTGTGTCGGCGTACTGCCTCATCCCGGACAGCTGAGACCCCAGAGCGGGCCTCTTCCCTAGGGGACAAGTAATGGGGTTCTATCCCCGGGTCGACCACGAACTGTGTAGCCGTGAGTACATCATCTTAACCTTTCTGGGGCTGTTTTCTCATCGGAAATTTGAGCCAGTTGTACCGGGGAATCTCTGATTTCCTGTTATGTCTAATGTTCTCTCATTTTAATAGAGCAAAGTAGCCAGCTCTTGGGCCCGGGATGCCTGGAGAGCTGCAATTAGGATTTTTTTTATGGTCTTGATTTTTTAGGTTCAGGGTTATTAAACACAACACCACACTGAGAAGACACTAAGAAGAGGCCTTGTCCTCCTCCGAGCTTCCTAAGTAGCACTGTTTCTTCTCCCACCGGGGCGGGTCGCTCCCACCGGGGCGGGTCGCCCTCCCGCCTGCACAGGGCAGGGCCAGAGGAAGCCTGCCAGCCCACGGACCACAGACACACGGGAACGAGTGCAGGGTCTGTAAGTTCATTTCTCAGGCAACCGCGGCTCAGGATTAAATACAACTTAATTTAGTTCCTCAGGGAGGGTGGGTTTGGAAGTAAGAAATACCAGCATCTGTATCCTATTTCACCACTTAATAACTTGTGTCTTGGGCAACTTATTTCAACTTGCTGAGCATCAGTTTCATCAAGTGTAAAAATGAAATAATAATCCATAGTTTACAGAGAAGTTATGAAGACACAACCAGTAACATATGCAAAAAAGCAAGTCCGACGCCTAACAGGCAGTGTTTGATCATCCTAAGCTCGGCTTTATACAATGAATGACAAAAAGGAAGAACAAGAGAGAGGCCTGGTCTACAAAGGGTTTGCAGGCATACTTAGGGAAGTGGGCCTCCAGCTTGGTCGAGCTTTCAGGTGACAGCAGTCCCAGGTGACACTGCGAGACACCCGGGACCCAGAATTCTCATTTTTAGAAATGTTATGAGGTCAGAAACGTTTGCTGGGTTAAGCTGCTAAATTTTACAGTAATTTCGTATGCACGAATACACGAATAACACAGACGCTAACTCGGTGGGAAGCTGACTACACCAGCCTCCTTCCATCCCGGAAGGACCAGAGTCTTGTCCTCCTTGGCGCGGATGCCGACCCGGGCTCCGGCCTTCCATTTCCTAACCTAAGAGCCTCGGCCAGCACCGTCCTCTCCCGCGGACTGTGGAATGCTTGGCTCACAGGTACAGAACTCGTGCGACAGCGCACGTGACCCGCGGACCTGCCCGACGGCAGGAGACGCAGTGCAGGCCCCAGACTGTGGGTCCTCTGACCGCAGCACAGGCGTCTTCACGCAGAAGCAGCCGACCACAGGTCACCGGATGGCCGGCTGAAAGCACAGGCCAACGTGGAAACAAGGCTCTGTGAGGACAGGCTGCCAGCCTTCAAGATGCTGTACCTGCGTTGAACCAGAGCCTTCTCTACGGCACCGTGTCCCCGTGGGAGGAACACAGAAGTTCAGGAACCTGGGGGTGGAAGTAGAAAAAGCCCAAACCCATTCCTCCCAGGGACCCACAGGGAGCATTCTGCTCCTTGTCACTGAAACTTGGGTCAGCGGTGTGTGAAGTCCTTGTCACCGAAAGTGGTGCTCTCCTGCCAGGGAACGGCAAAGTCCTTGGAAACAGCGAGCGACTGCGGCTTCTAGGGTTTTTTAGATTTCTTGTGCCCAGAGACCAACAGATAAGGAGGGGAGTCACCATCTTAGAAGGGACACAAATCAGCAGGACACAGGGCTGCTTTTACACCACGGGAACAAGGCGAGGGGCGCGTGGACCCCATGGTCCACACAGTGCCTCTGGTGGTCCCTTGCCCATTGTAGCTGTGAGTGGACATATGCAGCAGCTATGGTCCGAAATGAATACGGTCACCCTCCAGAATGAAGGGTTGGGTCACCCTGCCCGGCAGATGCCAAACGCACAGAGGTGGACTCAGAGAAGAGGGGGTTTAGAAGAGATGGCGAAGGAGAAAGAATGAGCACGATGTGCAGGCCAAAGTCAACAGCACAGGAACTAAGGCTTCGGTTAGTCCCACTGAGCCGCCTCTCCCAAATTTCCTTCCAGGAAAATGGGTCCCCGAGAAGCCTAGAGGTGGAGGGGGGTAAAGGGGAGATAAACGGTGATGGAAGGGAACTTGACTTAGAGGGTAAACACAGCATACAAAATACAGATGATGTGTTACGGAATTGTACACTTGAAATCTATATAATTTTATTAACCAATGTCGCCCTAATAAAATCAATAAAATGTGGATTGAATGAACAAGTGAATATATTACCCTACAACAACCCAAAAGCCCAGTTCTCTGAGCCCATCTCTGTGGAGTCAATACATATTCAAAGACCAAAAATCTCATGAGACCTTGCCCAGCCCACCCCCACCATGACGGAGAGTTTACAATGCGCTTACGAGGCAATTCGCCATGTGGAGGGTCTGCTGAGGGTGGGAGGGAGCAGAGTCCCAGCGAAGAGGTCGTTGAGAAGATCGAGAGTTACCCATGCCACCCAGAGCCATACCCACCGTGCACCTGTGTTCTCCAAGCCCATGCTCCTCCCCACACCGTCACACGTCCTGAACTGCAGACGTCTGCGAAAGCAAAGGGGCCTGGAACTCAAGGTTTCTCACGGGGTGCGCCATCTACCTGCCGCTGTGAGGCTCCCAGCTGGGCGCGGGTCAGAGCGACAGCCCCTGGCAAATTACACGGGCACACTCGAACTTAGAGGACTTAGCGAATTTTTACAAATGGAAATACTAAACCCAGAGGAAATATTATGAAAATGAATCGGTAAACATTGAAATTGAACATAATCATGAACAAGTCATAGCTTAGGCTGATGAAGAATAAATTATGCTGGAATGCAGAGCCGGCTTTGTTCTAAAGAGTGACTAAAAAAAAAAAAAAAGCATGGGGAGGGCCCACGTGACTCCAAACTTAAAGATGTAACATGATGTCCCACCGCAGAACTGACCTCTGAACTTGGCCCTGAGTACAGGTCAACCACTTGTAATGGAGAATAATAAAATTACTGTAACTTCTTTGTAGGAGCTATCTAATTCTTGCTGGAAATCTTTCTCATTTTTTCTCCCTCCTCCACTCTTTTCTGCTCAAAAACAATAAAGGCTTGTTAGTTCCTTGGGATACATGTGACCCAGGTTTGCTGATCTAAATACCATCACAGCCCCAGCCAAAGAGACTGCCAAACAGGAATTCTGTTTTTTGGACCCAGGTCTTTGTTACTTCTGCATTTTCACAATGTGTTTTTTTTTCTTTTATTTCTACTTAAATTGGAGGCTTAATTCAGCAACCCTAACATTTGGGCCAGTTATTAGCGTTATCGGAAACACACAGTCTTTCGTAACTCTGCTGACCAGACAGAGGGTTTACTCTGGAGCTCGGTCATGGAGGGTGTGCCTTGATTACCCATTTTCGCCTGCTTGTAAATCTGACGTGACTGCTATGCCGGCCCTCTCCGTGCCACCCACCCAATCTTCCAGGAAGGGCAGTCAATTTTCCAGAGAAAGTCTGTCCCCACATAGGCTACTGAAGTCACATTCCCCTTCCTGAACCGCACACCCAGAGCCACACTAAGTCTGGCCTCCGTCCCCTCTGCATCATTCGTACCCGTGGTCCTGAACTATTCGCCCACCACGCCCAAAAAGTCATGGTAACTTCGTACAGGTTTGACCCTGTGATCTGTTTTCATCATCATCTTAACCTACGCTGCGGCGGCCGATCTCCGGAATGGCCTTCGGTCTTTCTGGCCTCCTGATTGCCCTGCCTTTGAATGGGGTCATATCTAAAGGGCCATCAGAAAAATGACAGTGTGTGACTGTCGAGGCTAGGTCACAAATGTTGAAGTGGCTTTAGCCATGCCCTCTCTTGTGTCACCTGGTCTGGGAGATGCCAGCTGCCATAGTGTGAGGACACTCAAGCAGCCCCATGGAGACTTCCTCAGGGCCAAGAACTGGAGCCCCTGCCGGCAGCCCTGTCAGGCACGTGAAGGAGCCATCCTGGAAGTGGGCCCCCCCGTCCCAGGCAGGCCTTCCGACGGCTGCAGGCCCAGCTGAAATCTTGACGACAATCGCAGGAGAGACCCACAACCAGAAGCATCAGCTAAGCTGCTCCTGGATTTCGGACCCGCAAAGACTGTGTGAGATAATAAACGTTTATTGCTCATCTAAGCCACCAAGTTTTGGGAAATTACATAGTAACAGATAACTAATGCAAGGGGACAAATTAGGCTCTGCTTGTCTAGTGTCAACATTGTATTTCTCACTCACACTAAGGTGAAAAACAAACACTTTAGGCATTTTGTTCATCTGTCAATAAATATCAAAAAACGAGAGATCAGATATAATTTAAATGAGTTACATTACATATGCGTTACTACTTATCAACTGAATCATGGGAGTAAAATCACACCTATGATACAAATTATCTACAAGAATTAAATGAGATAATGCGCGTAAAGTTTATCCGTGCCAGGCACAGAGCTGACACTGAGCAAGTGTTAGTCATGATAGTAAGAATGCATTATTACTACTGCTTCGCTCGGGCAGTGAGCTGGGCACGGTGCTGCTAGGCAGGTAGCAGAGCAGGACTCGCACCAGGTCTATTTGACTCCTCTGTCCACGCTCTTAATATTCCAAAGACGACAGCCGCATGGGTACTACCGAGCCGAGCACTGTCCCGGGCCCTTGGGATAGAAGGGAACATGAGTGTCCTCCCAAACGAGGTCTTACGGTGAAGTGCAGGCAGCCTGTGTAAGCGCAGCCAGTTCTGGAAAGCACCAGGATGGGAAAGGCACGCCGTGGGGAGCGAGGGAACGAGGGCAGGGAGCCGCCATCTGCTCTGGCTGACCTTGGCCTCTAGCCATCACTGACCCAGGTCCTTCTGGACCCCGTCTCCTTCAGCCCATTCCTTCCAACCCAACCCCCCACGGATTCCCTTCCAGCCTCCCCCGCCCCCAAACTGCTCACCGTCTCGTGGGTTCCCTGAGCCTCGACAACCTGCACACTGAACTGCTAACCACATCATTCAGAGACCAGCACGCGGCCCTGGGGACTGTGGCCACGAGGGGCAGACCTGCCAGGTCTGCGATGACAAGGCTTTGGGCATAAACCTGGGTGACTGCCACTGGTGGCCAGAGTCCCTGTGGCTCCTGCAGCATGGCCTTCTGTCTGGGTCTCAGCATCGGATGGACGGAGGAAGAGATGAACAGCTCAACGGCAGGGAAATGGCAGAAACCGTTCGGCGGTAAGAAGTTGCACAGTGATGCTGACGGAACTGCACCCTTGGGAAGGCCTCCTGTCGTCCCCGGGACCCTTGCTCCAGAAGTTCACTGGTGTTTCCCCAGTGAGGAAAGAGGACCCTTCTCATTTTTCAAAGGGAGGGAAGCCCAGAAATGGTGGACTTGAACTTCGCAGTGAATCTTCCTTTCCAATACCTGTGGGCAGCACCCCTCAGACACAGTGGGCTGAGCCAGAGGGCTCCCCAGGGACATGCTCCCCAGGGACAGGCCCTGGCCAGCCCGGCCCTGGGCGGCCAGTGACGACGGCAAACGGGAACATCCCCAAACGTCATTTTCCATTGCAAACCGCTCCCCCCAGCTCAAGCCCAGCTGGCCGCTGGGCTCGAAACGGCAACACGGCTATGAGGGCAGGACCGGCTGGGGTTTGGGCTCCAGCGAGCCCTCTGCCACTGCCCGAACTGTCGTTAGAGACTGTCACTGTGCCCCGGGCAGCAAGACTATCAGCGGAGTACGCTGGAATTCAGAGTCTCGTGGACAAAGGAAAAGGGGGGGGGGGTTAAAATGGGGAAAATCATCTCTTGCCTTGTAAACTCAACCAATTTGATCCATGGGACATTGACGGACTATAAACATGGAACTGCATGATGTCACTTTTATAGGCATTTTATGAGTGTAATAACCAGGAGGAGGGCTGCCCACAAAGGAAATGATAACTTGGGTTGGTTCTCTCTCTACAGCCTCCTTTTGCACTTTTTACAGATCACTGATCTAGTTGTCCCTAGTTAGATGTAATATATATCTATAGGCATAATATATATATACACACACACACACACAGTTTATATAGTTATATAAGCATATAACATATTTATATATACCGCTTTTTAGCCTTCTGAGGATAGCCAAAATGAACTTGAAATCTTGTTTCTTTCTTTTTTATTTTCTGCTGTTTTTATCATAACCCATTTATACTCAATGATGCAGTCAATTGCACTACAATTTGAAAGACATAAATGATGTCTTTTTTCTAGGGTCCTTTTTAAAAAAATCTTCTATATATCATGGAGAAAAAGAAGGAAATTATCAGCCATGGTTCATTTTCTAGTTATAAAAGAACACTTGGCAACTTCTTAATTGAAAGCTGGACTCCTCCCCCACTCTACGTAATTCCTTGAAGCCCAGTGCTCCAGGGGGACGTCTGGGCTGGCCGTTACCACACGCGAATGCATCAGCTTGGAAACTGATTAATCCGTCATGTGAACGTCTTCAACCACTCCAGGCAGACAACAGAGCCCTAATGAAATTCATCGCATGTGGACAGGACAACGCCACTGACAAGCACTTTCAATCAACCCCAGGGCCTCAGCGATCCTTTCCTGGAGTTGGTTTTGTGTGCGATGTGGTTTAACAAGATTAAAGACATGACTGAGTTGAATCAAGCAGGGTACGACCTGTGCGTCGGAGCAAAAGTGGCCTGCCGAGCAAGGTGGCGGAGGGTGAGGGAGCACGTGTTCGATGTGACGTCCAAAAGTATCGCTTTCCTTAATGGATGTAAAACCAAGTGCCCCAACACCCTCCTTCTCCCTCTCCCCTCTTCTCTCCTTCCTCAGTAACCTGGTCTATTGACACCAACATAAATTACATTTTGTATGGTATATTAGAAAAAGCAGCTACACATATTAATCCTTTACAGCCAACTTATAAGAGAGGATTTATTATTCTAAATTGCTGTCTCTAATTTTACTGAGGCGGAAACAGACTGAGAGAGTTTCAAGGACTTGCCAAAGGTCACAACCAACTAAAGGCTGAGTCTGAGACTTGAACCTAACTTTATGACACACAATAATCCTCCTAATTCTATGGTCTCATCTCCATTGTATTAAAAGGGACGCAGAGGAAATAAAACACAATGCTGAAGATCACTCAACTATAAACACAAAGCTGGTATCTGGGCTCCAGATCTGTGAGAAGAATCCGATCCCCACACACAGATCACGCTCCGGTCCCCGAATGAACACAGGCATCAACAGTTGTTACGAAGTGTCCACTGTGGCTGAAAGTCTTACTTTCTTAATTATACTAAGTAGCAATTAACAAAATCAAGGCTATAAAAATACCTGAAAACATTCCTCCAAAATACTAAAAATTGTGTAAGTGAACAAAAAAGAATCTAAATGTTTTCCTTACCTCCTTTTCTTTGTGGTTTTTTAAAAGAACTGAACAATGCCAGATATTGCAATGAATTTGAAGTAGAACACACAAGTTCATGCAATTATGGTAGAAAAAAATACATAAATAGACATCAATTATGGGTCCGGTAAGGCCAACTGTGCTGCCTGATGAAGTATATCATTAAAGCGGCGGGCGCAGGGGGTCCTGGTGCACGGAGAGACACTCAGGACCAGGCCAAGAAGCACATCTAGAATTAAACCTAAATGTGTCAGAACTGGGCATTTTATAAAAAAGGAAATCACAAATCAGGAAATAAAAAGTGATTATCCAAAAAATCATGTTACAAAAAGTGGTAGGGATCTTGAGTAGAATCTCTCAAACTTTCAGACGGCTCAACCACTTTTTTTTCAAGCATACAATTACATACATATATATGCACAGAAGGCGTAAGAACGGCATAAAACCCAGCCTCCCTGACAGTCTGCCGAATCCGACAACACGGAGCCCGCGGAGCGAAGGCTCTGGCATGGAGTGTGTCTCCTGGGCCCGCTGTGGGGACTGGGAGCCTCCCAAAGAGGATTTGTGGGATGAGGGGGAAAAAGTGAAAATGAGATTATAATGGAATATATTCTTTATCTGTTTCTCAATGAGGAGGGTTTGATATTTATTGCATGTAATTATAGTTTGCTACACAAAAATTGAGCTCAGATAACTACACAGTAAACTGCTTATTGATTTTCATGTGAGATGTTTCTTTCACCTGCTGTGTGATTTCTCCCAGAGAGGGCCAGGCTAAGTTGGGAGGTGGGCGTAAGCCAGAGAGTATCATTTGAGGACCCCAAGACTGGAGGAAGGGGTCTCTTTCTTTCCTTTTTCATTTTCTGTCCATCTCCTGCAAGTCCCTCCGACACAGGCCATCTGTCCCCTCTTTCCTAGAGTTGAAAGCAACCTCCATCAGATTGAAGTGGGCAAAAAGATAAATCAGCAACCCTCTGCTGAACACAGCTAAAAGCGACAGAGAAATTGCACTTGCCTTTGCACTCAATATATCAAAGTAATTTATGTCATAACCATTCTGCCAGCTTTCATACATATTCGGTTTTAAATAAAATCAATCTCTCCAAGCCTGTAACAGCTTTCTTTGTAAGGATCTTAAAAAAAAAAAAAGAGGTGCTGGATTCTGGCTCCATTGGGGAAAGGATGGTTTACTGCCTCCCCCAAATCACTCATTCTAATGAGGTGTAAGGTTAAGAGACATTCCTCACACACGTTAAAGGGTTAATGACCAGCAAAAAGCTGAGATTGGATGGCTGAAGCGCACCTCCTAATTAGGCAGGAAAGGGTTCATCGTGAGCGGACTCTTAGGGGGACACCTCTGGGACCGGATGGGGCGGGAGCCCACCTCTGGGACCGGATGGGGCAGGAACCCACCCTGGGAGGTGGGACCAACTGCTGGGACCAGGAGGGTTCCCACTTTGCCCCCTGGGGGTGTCCTGAGGACCAACAGGTGGGTCGCTGTGCGTCCATCTCGGGTGCTTCCCGACTGGGAGAGGAAAGGCGGACTGGCTGTGAGCAGTCACTCACGGTGCTGTGACGACGAACACTTTCACAGTGTGATGGCTCTGTGCCCGCACTGTCCTGTATTCACGATGGCCCTGTGCAGTCCATGGTCTCCTCTCCCCCAGTTTACAGGAGAGAGAGAGGTGCAGTGGTATCCCAAGGTCATCGAGCAGCTACTGAACAGCAGGACTGGAGTCAAGCCCATCTAGTTCTGGGTCACCAGTGCTTAACCATTCTACCCCTCTCTTATCTATTTGATGCGGTGCACAGCACACCCTTGGGACCCCACAGAGACACTAGCGGACGCATACCATTATCTCTTTTTTATGATGGGGAAACCCAGTCTCCGGGGCTGAAGGGCCTCACCCCGGGTCTGTCTCTCTGATTCCGAAGCCTGTGGTCTTTCTTTAGCAGAGATTTCCCCAAGTGCTGGTAAAAGACGGCAGTCAAGAAACAGCGTCTCACCCCGACAGCTCTGCCGCTGATGCAGAGACGCGCAGTGGCTGTCCGGTTTTCTTTCTGTCTCGAGGCATGTACCAGCTCTACAAGGAGCTGACGATCAGGCAGCGCAACCCTGAGAAAGGAGGGGCCACGCGCCTGCAAGTCAAGCAGACATGAGCACAAGGCAAGCCCAGCATCACAGCGGGCAGCTGCAGCTCGCTGCGCCAGGCTGGTGAAACTGTGCTGGGCAACGGTAATCCTCCCTCGGGGAGCGGGGGGCTTAACGGAGATCCTGAACGTGAACCTGCAGCACAGCAGAGGGAGCAGAGCCCTTGATAAGTGGAAAATGTCCTGGTTGTGGCTGGTCATCTTTCCCTCACCCTCCCAACCGGCTGGCGGAGGAAGCGGCAAGGGCCTGAGGGCTGGGCCTGGGGCGTGGGGGCGCAGTGGGGGCGCAGTGGGGGCGGAGGAGTCCAGTCTCTGGGGCTGAGAGCACTGGCGGTTTCGGTTTCTGGTGGAGATTTCGAGAAGATGGCAGGGACCTCTAAATCCACTCTGCAAGCATTTATTGCACTTTCCCCAGTACCTGGGCTTTTGACAAACATGTCACCTCTCTCTTCCCCACAGACCACAGAGCCTAGGCGCTTAAAGAGGGGTGATGGTGATAAAGCTCACCTGCGGACGAGCTAGCCAGGCAGATGCCAGGCAGACACTTCGAGAATCCTGGTCTCTCTGCCCAAGAGACTGATATACAAGGAGCGGACCGTCGCCTTCTGGCTCTGGCATCGCCTCCAGGAGTGAGTCCCGATATCTATTTCAGAACTGAGCATATAAGCACTAGATTCCACAGCTGAAGGTCACCCACAGAGAAATATAAACATCAAGAAGAGCTCGGGAGACCTGTTTCCAACTAAATTGGTAAGAGTCATCTCCACCTGAGTATATGCTTAGCCCTTGCGAACTGACGGAGAATGAAAACTATGAGGAAGGCTGCTGCACACAACGTTATGGTTCAGAATAAAACGGAGCAGTGGAGAGCCAATCTGGGGCTGGATCTCTTGGCTTCAAATCAGCCTTCCCCATCACACAGGTGTTAAAACGTTGCCTCTTGCTTCCGGCCTCACTGTGCTTGGAAAAGGATGAAAATGATGGGCCTCTGCAGGGTGATACGTGAAATTCTTATCGCAATTCTCAGCACAGAGAAAGTAATATGTAAATGGAAGAGTTGTTATCACTGAATTTAAAGCTAGAAAGAGCCTTAAAGATTAACTAGTACAGCCAACTATTTTCAGAGCGGGAGGCTGAGGCCCAGAGAAGCAATGGGAAAAATAAATTCCAGTGACATCAACAGCTAAAATACAAGGCTTTAAAAATAACAGGAGAGGGTACTGAAAAATATCTTTGTGATCTTGAAATGGGAAATAATTTTTTAGACAAGATACAGAAAGAACACTCACAAAGAGGAAACTGATTAGTTTGACAACGCAATTTGTGATGAGAGGTGGGGGTCTGAGCTACAAGATGCCGGCGTGACACCAGCCTGGCACCTGGAAAGGAGAGGGCTGGAGACCACGTTCCGCTCATGGCTGGTGGTTCCACCGGTCGCGCCTACAGGATGAAACCCTGATAAAAAACTGGACGTGGAGGCGTGGCTGAGCTTCCCCAGTTAGCACAACTCTGGGTGTATTTGTTACGCACTGATATGCCAGGAAGGTGACATCCTGACTCTGTGGGCAGAGGACACAGTAGCTTCTCATCTGAGACCCTCCCAGACCCCACACCCAGTGTGTCTCTTTGGCTGGTTCTGATTTGTATCTTTTTTGCAGTAATAAGCCTCTAATCATACCTATAGCACTTCCCTGAGTTATGTAAGCCAGCCTGGTGAATCGCTGAAGTTGAAGGAGTAAGGTGAACCCCCCGGTTCATAGCCAGTTTGTCATACATGTGGGTGACCTGGGACCTTCGAGTTTGCATCTAGTGTCTAAAGTGAGGACCACGCCCTTCGCCTGTGAGGTCTGGCCCAATGCCAGGCAGTGTCACAAATGCATTTCCACAGCCATCAGGGAAATGGAGGTGAAGACAATGGAGATACGATTTCATACCCAGGCGCTCGTCAAAACTGCCAAAGTTTGGCAATGTCGGCAATCAAGGAAAGTGGAGGGAGGCAGGAACTCTGACTCCAGGGAGTAGACATGAATTTCGTGGAACGACTTTGGATACTGTCTTCACTGAGTTCCCACTGGAGTCAAACTCTGAGACCAAAACATGAATTCCACCCCGCACTCCACGTTCAGGGCTTTCTGGCCACAGTCGATGGCCTCCTGAGGTGGATGAAACAGACGTTACAGTAAACCCTTCAACTGATGCTACTTTTATGTTGCAAAAGCAACGTCTCTCATCCATGATCTCGTTCAGTTATCAGAAAAGACTCAGGGAAGATTAAACATGATGATGTGAAAGGCTCATGTCATTGAGTATGAATCTGAAGATTGAGCTGGGGTCCAAGGACCCCCGACATGGACAGAAAATGGAGGAAGGGGCGGCTTCTCCACAACTTGTCTTAAAGGACCTGGACACTAAAGTCGTGGGCCTGCTCCAAGTCTTGGTTCTGAGCCTTGGAAACAGGGACAAGTACGTTACTGCTGCCGTCAGACAGTCGTTGGCACGACCATTCCCTACATGCCAATCAAGACATCTCAGGACCTGTGCCCATGGTCATCTGTGCGTTCGTCCCTTCACTCTGAACTCCTGCAACAGGCACTGCAGACCCCGGGGCTGGCTCCCGGTGCGACTCCACGGCGGTGGCACCCGCAGTGGCCCCTGGTCTCCTGGGGAAGTGGGCTCCGAACCGCCATGTGCATGACAAAGCTGAACTGCAGGCCATGGGCCGCAGGGGCCAGGACTGCTGAAAGCGCTGGGAAGGGTTCGACGAGCACAGGGAACAAGAAGTTCACCAGGAAGGGAAAAGGGGAGAGGCACCTGAGGGCAGAAGGGTAGAAGCAAAGGCACCAAAATGACCTTGACTGACCAGCATTTTGCCTCCTTAAAGGACCAGTGCCAACAAGTCCACTCAACGTTACAGTTTTTTAAATAGCTTGGAATACTCACTTCCCTGTAATTATAACCAAGGCCTAGTTTATTATTAAGTCGGTAATTTGTATATCTACGGTATACAAATGTGTGTTTAATTTTGCATTACATGCATTTATCTCTTACTGTTAACGCCCCATTGTGCGGAGCCTCGCCTGCGGCCTTCCTTCCCCCTGACCTGCCACACGTCGTGAGCGCCGTCCTCACACTGCGCTCAGAGGCCACCTCCTTCTGACCCAGCAGCCACAGGGCGTTCGCTGCTGCACACGCAGTAACTCGTTTAACCCATTTCCTACGGATGGGCAGTTACCATCTGGAATTACAACCACACGGAAATCTTCATCAATATATTTTCTTCACAATTATGCAGATATCTATGCAAACGGGACATCACTACAGCCCCAATGGCCCACTGCTGTTCCCCAAACACATCAAGTACGTTCCTAGCTCAGCACCTTTCTGTTGCCCTTCCCTCTGCCTGCGAAGTTCCCCTAGAAAATTCCATGACTGACTCCACCGAGACCCCCCGAGAGGTTTTTCCTGCCCTCATCACCCACAGGAATACAGCTCCTGCTCCTGCTTTAACTAGGCCATTACCAGTATCTAACATTATATGATATATTTTCTTGTTTACTGAGAATGGAAGGCAAGGACTTCGATTTATTCACATCCGTGTCTCCCGCATCTAATATGGCCTTGGCACATAGCATTCAAGAGATAAATTTTAATTACTAAAGAATGAATTCACAAGTATGGGGAACTGCTGGATCAGTGGAAGTGGGCATTTCGTGTTGACAGACATGGCCAGGTTGTTCCCCTGGAAGTTTACATTCTCTCAAACATTGCTTATTTTGCTTACGTGTGCCAGAACTGAGCTAGAGCAGTACGTTAGGTTTGGTTCAGGTTTGATCATTAACAATTTAGTGGTCGAGCGTCTTTGCGCTCGTTCCCCAGGGCTCTGTGTCTACTGCTCGGTGCGGGGCTTTCCTATTGAGCTTGCTCTCGTATTCTTACTGATCTCCTGCTATCAAAGGACTATTACATTTCTGTATGACAATAATTTTTCTAGCCAACGTTTTTGGCTAGAATGTCTTGTTTTTTTTTATGAGGTCAATTCCATGGACCTTTTCTTCCGTGAACGCCATCAGTTTGGGATGGAGCGGGACAGAAGCCACGGTACAGGGGGGGAAGTCTGTGAACAGCATGTTCATGCCATCACCACCGGAAACGATGAGATTCCGAAAGGAGTGGTGACCCCAAGGCAGGGTGAGGACTGTGTGGTCATCGTCTTGATTCTACCATTAACTCAGTGTGTGTTTCAGGCTGTCTCTGTTCCAGTTCCTTTCTCTATTAAGTGAAAACCAAATACCTTGCCACCCTCACCTCACAGAGGCTTTCAGAGGTTAAAGAAGATGAGTCTAAAAGTACAGAAGGTTCTACATTGTTGTAATGAGATGGAGGTGAGAAAGAGTCATGGACTCCTAACAGCAGGGACAGTGCTCAGCCCCCCAGACTGTTTTACAGGTCAGTAGTATGCTGGGAAGAAGGGAATTCTTCTAAAGAAAATTAGTTTAGTAATTACCTCCAAATAATCCCTCAAGATAACCAATCAGCCTGTTGTAACTCTCTTGTATGGCAGAAAAGAACACTGGATTTAGTCAGGAGGACTCACGTCTAATCCTGGCCTGTCCCCTTTACATTAATTCCACAGCCTTGGCTAAATCTCTTCACCCCTCTCATCTGCAGTTTTATTATTTAAAACAGTATTTTAAAAAATTCTATCTCACAGGCTTTCAATGGAGATAAAATAAGATTTTTGTGAAGGCATCACATAAGCCCTAAAGCTTCTGGAATGTGAGTTAACTTATTACAATAACTATTAAAGTCATAATTTTAAATGATGGTTACTCCAATGGCCAGGTATGTCCTCTAAGGAAGAGAGAGCGTGTGTGCTGTATACGTTGCTTATTAGTTTGTGGATTAAATCTCAAAAGTTGTTTCTTCCTCAGGAGTTCTCATTTGTTTTGAGACCTTAGCGTTCCTCTGTTTACAGAAGCAACGCATCCGCCTGTGCTGTACTTGGTAACCCAGGGTGGTCAGCAGTTTCCGGTTCTAACGACCCACGTCTAGCCATGTGTACTCGGGCAGCTGTGGGGCCTCCCCCGACCCCAGACCGTGGGCACACGGAACAAACTTCTAACACTTGAAAGGTGATCTCAGTATGTTTAAGTTAACCTCAGGATAAAGTCCAATATCATTTTCCACATTTAAGTATCCATTTATTTCATGCAATTAAAATACTAAACTATAAGAAATGAATTAAGTGTCTGAGAAGTAACTGATAAGTAGGTGATTTATTAATATTCTCTGAGTAAGGTTCTGAATCATAATGGGCTTTTTAAAATGTCATGTGTCTTCTCTGAACTTTTCAAAAAGCCTCAGTCAAAAAAGTAGTGAAATGTACTTTCTTTCACACGCTCTTTAGAACTGTGATTTCTTGTCAAACAGAAGTGTTTTGGCCCCTCGCCCGCACCTGAGGAGGACGGGGTTTCTGAGCCAGTGAGAATTTCCCCCTCTGCCCTGCTGACGAAGGGCTGTGTTTGACCCTCGGGCTTCTTCCTCCCAGCTGCTACTGCGCTCCTGTCTCCAGCTCGCTGGCCCAGCCCGCTCAGAATAAAGTGTCCAGGGCCTGAACAGACAGGGACACGCTCAGCGGAAAGGGATGGGGTGGGCTGGGGCGCTGAAGGAAGGGAACCAGACCGGGAGGGAACGGGGGAGGTGGTCTGAGGCGGGGGCTGGAGCTGAGGCTGGCGGGAGACTGCGGGGCTGGCATGTGCGCAGCTAGACGACGTCAGCCCCAGTGGGCAGAAAATCCGCCTTCTGGGATGTTTCCCTCACCAGTGTAACAGGGCTGCCCTGCCACAATCATTGAGAGGCATGAAAGAACATCAGTATTTTCTCTCGAAGATCTTGGCTTTTTGATAAGGCTCCTTCCAATTCGACACGGGTCAGGTGTTAAATCAAACGGCGGCTCCAAACTTACCCCAGCTGCGTGGCAAATGGTAGGTAAGCGTGCTCTGCGTGTGCGGAAAGGACAACGGGGAAGAAGTCATGTCATCGCGCCTCAGCCCCTCTCTTGCCCCAAGTAGGTATTGCAAAGGCATCTGCAACTTCACACATGCACGAGGGGAATTTTCTGGGCTATGCCAACAGGCACGGTGTATAACACGGTGACCGTGTCACTGAGATTCCCCAAGCCAGGAGCCTGGGTGATGGGCGGGGTCCCACATGTATCTCGATATAAAGCTTTCTACCTTTTCCTCATTTCACTGGGATTTATTTGGGAATCAGTGGTGGTAAGATATGGAAACAAATTTTAATATAGTTTGAACATTTTTTCTGCAACATTTCCTGCTTCAGTAAGTTGTAATTCTCTGTAGCCACTGGTCTCCAATTTGGGGACCGTAGTCTTCCCTATGACCTCGGCTCTCTGGGATCTAAGAGTTGTTGATTTTCAATTTTCTCAGCTTTTCTTGTGTGAATGTCAGAGATGACTTCCAAGCTCCTTGCAGACCGGACTGGAGAGTGGAAGTCTGTATTTGCTTACGACTTAAATAATCCTCTGAGTTCAGAAAGGCTGGTCACATTATGCCCTATTTAGAGATTTGAAAACTGAGGCCGAGAGAAAATACCTCACTAGCCGATTATAATACTGATAATGACTGTGCAGGCTAGAATGGGAATGTAAGTTTCTGAGAGGCCACTTTGGGCTCTGGGTGCCAAAACAAGCTGCCTGTCACCTGCTTGTCAAGTGACACTATGCAAGTCATCTAAGTTCTCTAGATCTGTGCTGCATCGGAGAAATATTTAACACTTTTAACAAACCTTGTAATTTTGCATTGTGCCTAAATAGTGTTATATCCCTCCCAGACGTCAGTCAGTGGCATTTCCCCCAAACCGGCAGCTTTAATCATGTCAGCAGGCACCTCACACATGGGCGTCACTGTGTCTCATGCACGTGGAGGGCAGCGGGGGCCATCGGGGCAGAGCCCGTCCACCCAGCCGTCCCCAGGCTAAAGGGCCACGATGTCTGGCGCGGTTGGGTAGCTCTGGCTTTCTCTCTTCCTTTTTTAATCGTTAACCTTCTTATTTTACCCTTCAGGGTTGCAGTAAGTCTTCCCATCTGTAATGTTTGGTTCCCAGATGGAAGCCGACAGAAGTTCTCTCTGCTGTCGGCCCAGAAACATGACGCCTTTGACAAATCTTTTTCTAAAAACAGAACTTGCTGTTTCCAAGGAGCAGTGGAAGGGACCCTTGGAGCTGAGCGCCAGTTGCCGAGGGTGACGCTCGCACCTAGATGATCGTGGCGTGTGGGTACCCGCTGCAGGGTTGCGGGGACAGGCTGAGCTGGGAGCCCCAGGGAGCACGAGCGCAGAGGCTGAGCACTAGACTGGAGAGCGGGCATTGCTGGGGTCAAATCCCGGCTCTGCTGCTCAGCTGGGAGGCTCTTGGCAACCTGCCTACCCCTGAGTTTTAACCCCCGTGTCGGTAAAATGGAGACGGCCAAGTCAAGCCACGGGGCTCTGCCCGTGTTGGAAAAAGCGCAGAGTAAATGTGTCATCTGTAAATGTGTCTTCCTCAGAGCTGAGCACATGCTTTTTCCCTCCTTCCTTTGCTCCTTCCTTCCTTCCTTCGTCCCCCACCTTCTTCCTTCCTCTCTCCTTCCTTGTTAGACCAATTCCTTCATCACGGGATGACTTCAGGTAAGGCGGGGTCACAGCAGACCAGGAAAGGTCTCAGTGAGCCACCTTCCTCAGTGAGACACAGGTTCGGAGGCCAGCAGTGTGTGTGCCGGGTCACTGGCGGGACAGAGGCTCAGGAGAGGGGGTCTGGCTGTGTAGCCTGGGGCAAGTCTCAACAGCAGGCTCAGCTTCTATAACCATGAAAACGGACTAATGATCTTGACTTTCTAGATTCCTGAGAACCATGAAAACCAACGCGCAAAATTCTTTGTTTTGTTTGAGACAGAACACACTACACAAAAATTATGTTTCGTAACTAACCTCCGTCGGGTGACAAATCTCTGACCGCGTCAGGGAATGTCAGCACAGGGAAGCCATCACGGTGTTAACCCTACCACTTGCTTCCCTCACTGCAGCTGAGGCTGAGGCTCGAAAGTGCAGGTTCAATGGCTTGACCTGGTCACGGTCAGCACTCTCATGTCCCTTATCTTCTCTGTGAGGAAAGCCCAATGTTTAAAAAAAAAAAAATCAACAAACATAACGAACAAACTGAACTAACAAGCAAAACAGAGACAGACTCATAGATGGAGAGCAGGATGACAGCTAAGGGGCAGGGGGTTGGGAGTGGAGGAATTGAGCAAAAAAGGGAAAAGGACTCATGGACCTGGCCGACAGTGTGGAGACTACAGGCGGGAGGGGGTGGAGGTGGGTATAAGGGGATTAAATGTTAATGGAAAAAAATACAATTAAAAAAAGTAACTGAAAACAAAAGAAAAAACCATCAAGTGCCAGTGGTTGTCTAGAAATCCAATACTAATTTATCTGAAAAACTTAGATTCTTGATTCTTCCGAGACTATTCTGGTACCATATGTTTTTGTTCTTGTCAAAACGAGGACTTAAGTACATGACTAAATACATTTTTCCCATTTTCTCTGAGTATTTCAGATTGCATTTCGATAATGACCACATTTACTGGACTTTGACAGCCGTATCCCCACGAGGTTCATTAACGTTGTCCTCTGTGTTTTCTGTAAATGAGAGCTGGACCTGACCACTTGATCAGATTCCGATTTGATGGTTTGGGCAAGACCACTCGGCAGGTGGCATTGTGTCTGCTTTCAGAGGACACACCTATCTCATGACATTGGCAGCCACGGGGGTTCAGTGCCCGGATCAATCGCAGTTCAGAAAATGGCGATATTCTATTTTGTCATTTGTGCTTCATGGATTAGCTGGGATGGTTTTATACAGAAAAACTTCCCCTCCTCACTGTTTGGTAACTCGCTGACTCCGTCATAGCGAAAAGGTAGAATGAATGTTTAATTCTTTTCCTTTATCATTTTTCAAATCTTAAGTTGATTCGCTGACAGCTAACAACAGGTGACCTACTCGGTTTCGGTTTGTGTCACCGGTAGATTCAGGACTTAAACGTATCTGGTGTCTCATTCCCCTGATGTTCCCTACTGTTGCTCAAGTGCCCCATCTCCAGCCGGGGGAGCGCTCCAAGTTGAGTCCTCGGTCCTTCCAACATTACCCCAGTAACCGTATGACTCCCTTGTCCCCTCATGTGAAATATGCACGAGGCTCATCTTGACCATTTCCAAGAAGCTCCGTGTCCTCCTTCTGTGAGAAGCAATCATTTGAAACCACAATTTGGGCGGTAGGGATGCTCATGCCACTGGACAGGTGACTCCTTCTGTCTTCTCAAAGGACTGGGCTAGGAAATACTTTTTAAAAATAAATAAAATACATCACCCTGGCCGGATGGCTCAGCTGGTCAGAGCATCGTCCTGGACACCAAAAAGGTTGCTGTTCAACCCCTGGTCAGGGCACGTACGTAGGTTGCAGGTTCGATCCCAATTTGGGGTGCGTACAGAAAGCAGCCAATCAATGTCTCTCTCTCTGTCTCTCTCTCCTCCCCCCAGGCACCTCCCACATGCACCGTCCTCCCTAACTGAAATCAATTAAAAAAAAAAAAATATATATATATATATATATATATATATATATACACCCCTCCATCCATCCTCAGATGAAAATTAAAAAATAAATAAATAAATAGAACACACTGTAAATACATAGTGATGGTTTTGATTCAAATTTCAAGCTTCAGGGTTTTTACTTAGACTTCTTAACTTATATCAGTACCTCTTTTCTTACATTCCGAGAATCCAAATTTTTGATGAGGTTTAAAAAGACGGTATTGGGACATCAAAGAACTACTCATCTGCTTTATCACGTAACAGGCGAGCAGTGGTCTTAGAGTGACAACAACAATGTACTACCACCATCTGTGACTACATGTCCTGGACACCGAGCCACAGCTATTCATCGCATAGGCTGTCTTACTTGTAACACCCCGCCCCCCCCCACCGCCACATACATTCCCATCCAGGATGAAATGCATGCCCCCCACCCCGGCTGAGGAGCCTCTCTGCCCAAATGGTCTCTGCAGGGAGGGGGCATTTCCTCCTGCTCCTTATGGGGGGAAAGTGTTCATCTCAGCCCAACCCTTCCCAGCTACTGCAGAACTTCCTCGTCCAGCTGCTCATCGTTCCAGATGTGTGCTGGGCTGTGGGCACCTATCTTCTCCCCATGTTCTCTCTCTGACACTCTGACCCGGATGTGACAGCAGCCTGAAAGGCTCTCAGGACAGCAGGCTGGCTGTCCTCTTTCCTCCCTCTTACAGGCCCCACGTGCTTACATGGGTAACTGGACCCAAGGCCACTTGAATACCGCCAGTCTCTCTCCACAAATAAACTGAGTGTGCAGGCATCTCGCGTAAGACATGGTGGAGGGGCAGAAAGGATGGCAAAGAGGGCGGAACGAAAGCCCCACTGTTGCCCTGAGCCTGAGCTGTGCACCCCAGAGCAGCCCAAGGGACCTCCGCATCGGGACACACACCGCGCGGCTCTTCCGCACACACTGCTGAGGCCCCGCCGCTGCCCTCGCTGAATTTTTAATCTCTGGTACTTGCAGATTGCACATCATATGTCACCATGAATAACCCCCCAAAAGTGAAAGCCCGTTATTTCCCAGCACACATGATATAAGATGACCCTGAAAAACCTGTCATAATAATAAAAGCTATAATCTGTTGAGTCCTTGCTGGGCGCCAGGTGTTATACAAAGCATTTCTACAGCCACTATTGTATCTAATTCTTACAACGTTACTGTAAAGAGGTAATTATTACTCCTCCTCAAAGGGGTGGGAAACTAAAGCCCAGAGAGACCACACAAACTTCTCAATACTACCCAGATCTGGAAACAGGGGAGCCGGGGTCCCAAGTCGGTCTACAGTCATGGCTTGATGGGGTCAAAAATTAACAGCCCTCAAGCTCAAGCCAACCAACATATGGTCATATGGAGTCAGACAGATGGTGTCACAACGCCAGCTTAATTACCAGTGAAAATTAGGAAGGAGGACAGGGCTTACCTGTGCGACCAAACAAGCTTCATGACACTACACTGAAGGGAAGCTGCCTTCCCTCCAGCAGGTAGGCTCTTACAGTCCAACGCTCTTCACCAAAGGCCCCGGGCAGGAATGCCTCCACTCTGCAGGGCCACCCCAAGGCCAGGGGGAACAGGCCAGGGCCCCTCGGGCCCAGTGTCCAGTAAGGGGCCAGCAGTACTATACTAAGGAAGCATCAGAAAGCAGAAGGAGGGATAGAAAACAGGGGACCCACCCAGGAATGCCCTGGGGCGGGGGTCCCTTAGTTCCCCAGGGATGAAGCTACGTCTTCAGGGGAGGGCCTCGCCTCCAGGGTCAGCCACCATTCCTCCGCGGGTCACTCTGGAACCATCGGCGGGTAGTTCGGATTTTGCCCCCAAAAGGTTCGGAAATAGTCCAAAGAATCAATTCTTTATATGTAAGATTTGATATGTAATCAAATCTTTGTATGTAAGCTGAAAATATACTCCTAATTCTCTTTCCCACCTCTAATTAGGTTCAGGCAAACTGTCTAATGCAGTTCATTATAGATTCTGTGATGAGGCTGAAGAATGGCAGGAAGATATTCTGATAACTTCAAGCCGATCACACAGAAATGCCCCAAAGTTGAAGAAAAACCACTTCTATTACCATATTTGTAGGGAAAAGAAAAGTCCCAAGGTACAATCCTTTTGCAATATAAACCTGAAGAACTTAAAGTCTAAAGACATTAGGAGCCCAAATTAAATGACCTTTCCTTTGAAAACCAAAAATCTATAGGTTATGGCGAAGCTGTCCACGAGGGACCCCGACTTCCCACTCAGAAGTCACAGTTGCTGGGAAGTGGCTGCCAGCGATACTTCCTTTTCAGCTAAGTGTGACCATGTAACTGAGTGCTGCCCAATGACGTGGGGACAGGGGGGATATGTGCCCCTACTTCCAGGCCTCCCTCGCAGAAGCCTGGACGTGACCTTCCATGGTCTCTGTCACTTCTCTCTCCTGCCCACTGGGGGCTGACACCAAGCACAACCCTAAGGGCCCGTCCACCCACGTTACGAAGTTCACATGCACCTGTGTTCCCGTGTGACTGACCAGGGCACACAGCGTCCATCACCACCGCAGAGGCCACCTCATGTGAAGAGCCCGGGGTTGGCTTGTGACAGCAACTGACATTAGCTTAATTGCAGGAAAGGTAAAGGAAATTCCAGGCTGAAACTCGGCCCCCTCACTTCTGTCATCGTAGGCTCACCTCAGCCTACGCGTCCCCTAGGAATACGTATTCGGCAGAGCTGAGGCTCCCGTCGGAATCCCGGCTGGGCTGCTTGCGAAGCCGCTCCTCGGAGACGACAGCAAACAGGTCTCTGTCGGCATCCCTAATCAAGGGTCCACACTGGCAACGATGCGTAAGATCACTCCATCCTCACCCCACACCCATGAAGTTTGGAAAAGAAATCAATCCCCAATTCTAGACAGTTTTGCCTAGCGAAATGACGTTCCTAAGAGCCACAGCCACCAAAGATGAAACTGAAGAAGGAAGTGGAGAGAAGAGGGGGATTCAATAAAATGTCATCCTGGCCAAGTTACGGCTCAGCCTAACGGTGGCTGTTGCCCACAGTTCATGAACCCAGGCACAACCAGTAACGGTCTCCCAGGGAGGGGACGCCAGAGCTGCTGTGTGTCAGGGAGGGGCCCCCCTCTGCCCGCTTCCTCATCTCCCAGGGAGGAGCACTGGAGAGGCTGTCCCCATTTGGCAAAGTTTCCAGCTGCACAGTGGTGACATTCCTGGACATCAGCTCTTACTCGACATGCCTTCCCTGCCCAGCCTGCACCTTCAAAACTCTGCCCGCCTGTTCTCCCCCCGAGCCTCGTGTGTTGGGCTCCCCTTGTTCAGGGCGAAGAAAGCGCTAGCCCTGCTGTGAATTCACCTCCGCAGTCCTGTGCATGGCCCTCTGCCCCCACGCCTCCAGGCAGTTGACGCTGTGTCCTCGCTGGAGTCACCTAGATCTGCGATGCCATCTTTTCAGGGTATTATTTTCTCTCTGGTTCATGCATTGTTCCCATGAGGGAATCACCACCCGTGGATTTCCGAACAGAAACTGCTATCGACATCACTGAGGCCCCTGTCTTCAAGGGCATGGGGAGGACTGAGACCTTTGCTGGAGGCTCTCAAGATGTTGTCTCCCTCAGCTTTTCAAAGTTCCTGGCCTTAGGTAGCATTTTTTCTTCCGTATCTTCTTGTGTTGCCTCTATATTTGGACACACTGATATTAGCTGTTTCCACCTGCCACTCGCCTACTCTTCAATGGGGACACACTGGGGTTTCTAGGAGCCTCGCCTGCCTCGCACATTAGCCCCTTTCCTCTCTAGCGAACGTGGGCTCACCTGGGTACCTGAGCTAAGTGCCTGCCCAGCCTGTGCGTCCTCCCCCTTAGCTTCCAGAGGGCTTCACCTCAAACCAACACCAGCCTTTGTCCCCTCCCCATTTGCTTGGAACCCATCTTTCCAGAAGGCACAGGAAGCAACAGAGAGAAGACATCCTTCCCTGACGAGCCTGCTCTGGTCTCCCACGCTGGCAGCCGTTACACACCCGAGCGCGTGCGCACGGCTGCCGTGGGTGGCTGGACAGCGGCACCCAGCTCGTCAGGGTCCGGTGCGGACGCCAGCTGGCCTGGGGCCCTCACCCCCACTGGGGCCGTCAGCTCCGAGGGGGCGCCACGCCCAGGCCGCCCCGCTCAAGGGATTGCGGGTGCGTGGGCGGGGTCTGTCAGCTCCCTATCAGCCTACAAATTAATCTGACGGATTTTCTTCTTTGATTTTCTTTTTCCCTTTGAGGGAATATTTGGATTCTAATTGCACAGTCTTGTTTATATAACAATTAAAGCAGGAAGCAATTATCATCAATTATGTGAGAGTAGTTACTGTCTTGTAATTACCGTGTTAATGGACATAAAGTTTAGATAGAAATTGTTGTTGCCTATTTCCCACCGGAAACTCAAGAGTGTCAGGTGAAGGGTGATGGAAGCACACCCACAAAGGTAACTGGCCCCTCTGAGGAGGTCTACCTCGACAGTGTTTTTCCGAAACGTTTATGTATTTCTCCTTTCTTAAATCATTACTTCACTCAGAAATTTATGAGGGTGATAGGGGTTACGGTCTCCAAAAAGGCCCCCCAATAATCGACACTGCCTGGCTATCAAGCCTGTGGGGAGACCTCTCCCATATGAAGCAGGACTGACCCATGCAAATGACAGGATACTGTTAGCACCGTCCTGGGTGGCCGCCAAGGTTGGGGCATGAAAGTCACCCCAACTTCCACCTTGCTCTCTCAGAAGGCTCACTGTATGAGAAGGCAGCGCCGTGTCATGATGACACCCACCTGAGCCACTCTCCAACGAGATCAACACGGTGAGGAACTGAGCCTCCCACCAACCGCCGGGACCAACGTGCGGCCATGTGAGTGAACGACTGCAGAAATGGACCCTCCAGTCTCTCCCCAAGCAAGCCTTTGGGGAATGGTGGCCCCAGCCCATGCCTGCACGGCAGCCCATGGCAGACCCTAAGCCACAGCTACTGAGCTAAGTCCCTGCAAAGTGGCCGGTTCACGGAAATCATAAGATATAGTTGATATTTATGGTTGCTGAAGCCCCTACATGTTGAGGTAACCTGTTCCGCGGCAGCAGATAATGAATACAGATGATGATCATTATTAGTGATTGGCTCTTACAGTGAATTAACTCTCATTCCCAAGGAAGAGAAAACAGAGTCAGGTGTAGGGCTCTCCCTCTAAGAAGACGGTCACTTTAATGAAAGATAAACCACAAACAAATGAGTTGGAGATACATTGCACTGCTAGGTCAGACCCTGATTTGCAGTTGCATTCTCCTGGTGACAAAGACACACACACACCCAGATTCTTTGACCCTGAGGCCTAAAGAAACAACTTATTTTCTAACTAAGGAGGGAGAAGCCAAGCTCTTGGAAGAGCTGTGATGGGCTCTGCCATCGCCCGTGGACACGTCCTGGGTTGACTCCCTATCATTCAGCATGAGATGACATAAAGGGCCCCTTTCTGCCGATTGTGTTATTACTAAGCTGTCTTTACCCGTCGGAAATGTAAACTTCTCCATTGGTGCAGATGTTAAAGTTTGAGAAACATGTTTTAATTACACAGAGTGACGAAACGGAACTCCCGGCGAAGGCTGATTTTTATAAATCACTCCCTTCGCTAACTGCCTCCGACACCGTCGCATTTTAAATGCACTCGTTTTGCTCTGCTTCTCCCCTTGTACCACCGCCGCTGGTTAGCACACACTGTTTTAAAAATCAGCTCGGTACAAATCTGGTCTTTTGAACTGCTATAATTTCCTGCGGTCCTCGTTCCCACAAAAAAGGGCTGATTTAAATAAGAGCACCTCTAATTGCTTCTAAATCTAAAACCCAGTGTGAAGTCTTACTCTCTTACATGTGAGTGCAGGCCATGGGGACTGACGGAATGGGATTTCCTACACATTCGCTCGGCGGTAGGACATTGGCAACGTCCACCGACACTCATTCTGAAGACAAGGACACTGAGGACATGAGCAGCACGGCGCTGGCCCCCATCCCAGGATGGGAAAAGGCAGCGCTGGGACAGGACCAGGCCTGGCGAGGGCTGGAGCCTGGGCCGGAGGCTGTGGGGCTGCCCCTAGACTGCTGTGGCAAGTTGAAGTAAATAGGGGTGCTATTAGACGACAATTTATTCAGTGAGTCCACGAACTTGCTCCTGCTGCCGGATCGTACCGCCGCCCCCTGCCCCCCACCCCCCACTGAAAATTCCCAGGGACAATACATGGACAGAACCCACCTGACAAAGCAAAGACCATTTTTATCGGCTTGGTTTTGTTCCCAGAACCCAATGCAAAACTAATAAACTGAGCTGTGTCATGGGACTGACTTCCCCTAAAGCCAAAACTCACTCATCTTACCACTGTAGTACACGGCAAGGTCCCAAGTTCTGCTGGAGGGAAGGTACCAAGCTCTTAAGAGAAGGAAAATGTATCTCAAGTGGAAAGGCCAGGGCTACGGCTGCAGGGTGGGGCCTGGACACCACGGGGTAAAGGGTGGGCTTCCTCACGGCTCATCAGACACTCCAACTGAGAGCCATTCCACGGGTGTCTGGCCTTAAGACCTTTGCACAGCGGGTCCTGTCTTTTGATTTCAACTTCACCTTTCAAGTTAAAAGGCCTAGAGAAGGCTTCCCTGACACCTACAGCCACCTCCCCTGTTCCTCTCTATCATCACACCCTGCTTTAACGATGACATAAAATTTCTTGTTCCCTGAGACTATCTAATTCGTTCATGGCTTGTTAATTAGCTGCCTCTGTCCCTCACCTTCCACCTTGTTCTGAAAGCCTCCGAGAGCAGGAAATGTGCCTTCCCGTCTGTCCCAGTATCTGTAAGATCCTGGCCCATAGTAGGTACTTAATTTAGAAATAAAAGATGAAACCCCTGACTCTTGGCATGATGCTATGTCAGGTTTTTCTCTGCACTTGTCAGTCTTCCCCACTGCCTTTGTAATTTTAGGCACATAAGCCATCCCAGCCACGAGCTTGGGTTCCTCAGGCTCACGGAGTCCCACCTTTTTGGTCTGGCATTTCTAAGGACAACTCCCCACACCGCTGAGGACCTCTTGATGATTTGGGGAGGCCGTCCCTGAGCTTCCGCCAAACCAGGAGGTGAGGGAAGGGGCGTGGGTTCAGGAAGCAGGAAGGACGGGGCGCACTGAGCCTCAGCGGTGCGGCAGGGATTTCTCAGTTTCCAGTTTCTCCTCTGGAACAGCAGCTCCCAATGCCTTCTTTTTAAGGTGATCACAGACATCAATCAAGGTAACATACGCAGAACACTTGGTACAGAGCAATAGTACCTAGTAGCTCTCTCCCCTCTCCCTCCCAAGGGTTCCCCTGCACTCTCTGTGAATATCTATATTCCTCTCCAAGAGGAACTGTGTGTGTTTTTATACCCGTATTAGTAACCCTCTTTGTCAAGAACCCATTAAACAGGTTAATTAGGGGTTCCCGTAAAGCAGGCCATGCGTGGCGACCGAAGGACAGTGCAGAGTCACCCCGCTGGCCTTTCGGAACGTGCCGCCCTGGAGAGGTCCTGGAGAGGCCCTGCCTAATGGTGGCTGCCCAGGCGGCAATTTTCAAAATGCACTTGGTGTCCCCTCAAGTTTGCTTAATAAGTTTTCCTTACTGCGTGAGTGCACGGACTCTGCTGGCTACACGTCGGTGGCTGTCTTGCCTCCCCGTCCACTGTGGGAAGGGCGGGTTCTTATTTCTGCTTTAATTTTGCTTGTTCATCAACAGCTTCAGACAGCAAACACTCTCACTTCTGCACAAACAGTGGAACATCATGGCACCGTGGATTCTGACCCAGGGGCTGAATTTTGGGAAGAATCTTTAGAGCTACATGATGTTGGACAAGCCTGAGACACTGGGAGCCTCAGGTGGCCCACCCGTCAAATAAAAGCTGTAGCACGGAATTAACTAGAAAATGTAAGAGCAAGCTCTGTGTGAATTATAACATACCGTAGTTAACACATATTTGTGGAACAGGTGGATGAAAAAACAAGTAGATAAATGACCATGTCACCATGTGCCTTTTCTGGAAAAGTCTTTTGGGGCTCAGTCTGACCTTCGGGAGAAATCTTAGTAGATTCGCGCCAGACTGGGGTCTCTCTGTGCACCCTCACACCCCCACCCCCTGCCGTCACCAGTCGTCTGGCCACACCCTGCAGCCACACTGCACCTCCTCACCCCCTGCCCTCCTGTCTGCAGGCCTCCACCCACGGCTTCCTTTCGGAAAGCCTCACCCTCTCTGGGACCCCCGGGTCACCCCTTTTGAAGCCTTCCTCAGATAAGAGCCTCTTCTCTAGTGCTTCATATTCCCCCAAAGACAGCACTTTCCACAATGATTTTCTTCCGTTTTTACTAAATATTGGTCTCCCTGACATTATTTTCCCACCTCCCTCGTAACAGAGGGTTGTATGAGTTAGTCAGCTTTCAAACCGTGATAGTGGGGGCTGGCAAATGGGGATGTAGCTTCCATTTGTCGGGATAAACGGGACGAGTTACCAGTGAACGCGGGGCTGATGTCCACCTCTGCCCAGAAGTTGCTGCCCTAACTGGCGGAGACCTGGGAGCAGGCAGGACCAGCCAAGGAGGCGAGCTCTTAGAAGAAGCGCAGCGGCCTCTAAGCATCTCTGCTCCTGCCTCCCGTCAGGGATGACGTGTGAGCACGTGCCTCCAATACACACCTGTCTGCATGTAAGATAGACACGTATATTTAAGTGGTATAGAAGGAACGCACATACATGCACGTGCTAAGCTATACAATATACAAAGATTAAATGCTAGTATATGTGTTATGAAACACGGACAAAAACAAAGTGAATATAGCATCAATCCATATTTTCAATATCGAAGAACTTGCTTTTTTCTTTTAGATAAAATGTATATACTGCCAATCTGAAGAGGCTCCAAATTGTAGGATTCCAATTACATGATGTTCCAGAAAGGGAAAAACCATGAAGACCACAAAAGAATCGGGGGTCTCCAGGGGCTGCGAGAGGAGATGGGCGAACAGACGGAGCACAGAGGACCTGGGGGGCAGCGCACGCTCTGCGTGATGCTCTCCTGGGGACACGTGTCATTTATTTGTCCAAAGCCACAGGGTATACACCGAGAGGGGGCCCTGATGTAAACCCTGACTTCGCATGGCTTTGCTGGGTCAGTGTAGGCTGGACAATTGGTACAAACATACCACTCTGGTAGGGGACACTGATATGGGGGAGACGCTTTCTTACGTGGGGGTAGGGGGTATATGGGAAATCTCTGTACCTTTCTCTCAATGTTCCTGTGACCCTAAAACTGCTCTAGAAAAACTGTCTTTTAGGTCAGCTGAGCGTCAGTTTGCTCAGTGACATTTACATGAATATCTTCATTTCGTCGGCACCGCCGCCCATCTGTTTGGCCAAGGGCTAAATTCCCGGGCTGTGGCCAGGAGTGGAGGCGGTAGCCAGGCTGAGTGGTAGCTTCCCCGCAGAGGGAAGGGCTTCTGTCCCCAGCTCCCCTGCCCCGCTGAAATGTGGACTGGCAAGCACAGCACAGAGCAGGGAACCTAAAAGATCGTTCTTCAGGAGGATGTTAGGTAATTAGCAGCACCTGCCATCTTCTGAACGGAGGCCACCCTGTGAAAGCTGAGTAGGCAACACAAGACACGTGTGGGCTTCTTCACCCAGGTCCTCACTCTGAAGCCCACGTCTAACAAACACATGGTCCATGCACTAAGAACACGCACCATGGGCCAACCACGCACCAGACGCTGACCATCAAGGATGCGAAACAGTCCCTAACGTCATCCTCTGCTGCTCCATTATGTCAGCAAACAGCTCTCGAGACCCTCCTGTGTACCAGATTCTGAGTCCTGAGGGCGAACCACTGATCAAGACCGAGGCCGTCCCCCCACAGTCTGAAGAGGCTGTTTGGGCTGAGGGCTGACCGGTGAGCAGACAAGGTGGCGGAGGGAGGGCGCAGTGGGCGCAGTCTGAGGACAGGCCCGGGAGACGGTGCAGCTCTGGGGCTTATTCCAAGGGTGATGGGAAGACACTGAAAGGTTTGGGAGAAAGGCTGACGTTATCTGACTGCCCTTGAAAAGAACACGCAGCCTCTCTGTGGAGAAGGGGCTGCAGCGGAGCAAGGCTGGATGCAGGTTAGAGACCAGTCAGAGCCACTGCCTTTGTCCTTCTATCCTGGAGGTGAAGTCCTCCAGGACACCACCCGGAAGTCCTGTCCAAGGCTGGAGGTGAGAGGAACGTGGTGACTGTGCCTGGCACTGACATGGACAGGACTTCCCAGCGGAGGAGAACGGCTTATGGGCAGGAGAGCGCAAGTCGAACCCCGAGGGGCGTGGCCTAAGCAACTCTGTGGATGGCAGCGCCGGGTCTAATGCTTGGCAGTGGGGAGCGGACTTGGCAGGGAAAAGCCACAGGCCCGCCAGGGACGCATTAGGGCTGAGATGCCTATGTGACACCTGAGGGGAGATGGCCAGTGTGCGATCGGATCCTACGGAAGACGGAGAGGAGGGGGGCAGCAGGTGAGGGAGCTGAAACAGGAAGTGCAGGGCGGCTTCAAACTCTCGCACAGATTGAAATGCAACTCAGTGTGGAGCATTTGCCATATGTCATTCATCAGACTTCACATCTTATCTCATTTCATCCCCATCACGAGGGAGATGTTATTTCCCAAATGGTACAGAGCCTCAGGGCGGGGCCAGCACTGTCTGCTCACGCGTGTCCCAGTTCAGCTGTTCCCTGCCTGTGTGACCTTGAGGAACTTCCCCATGCTCTCTAGGTCTCTGTCTCCTCATCTGTAAACTGCGAAGAAGAATACAGCCTTTCTGAGGAGTCAAAAGGGCAATGCACATAAATATCAAAACGCAGCATGTATCTGCAACTGCTAAGTAACGGGCATCCGAGTTATCACTGCTTATTATAATTCTGCAGTGAGTTGAATCATGTCCCATAAAAACATGCATTCCATCCCTCATCCCCAGTACCCATGGCTGTGAACTTACTTGGAAATCGTGTCTTTGCAGATGTCATTAAGTTAAGATGAGGTCATGCTGGATATGATGTCCTCATAGGGAGAGGGAAGTTTGGACCCAGAGACACACAGAGAGAATGCCAGGTGGAGGGAGAGATTGGAGGGACGCTGCCAGAAGCCAGCAACGGATGGCGACCACCAGAAGCATGCAGAGAGGAAGGGAACAGGGTCTCCCCGAGAGCTTACAGGGGGACCAACCCTGCCAACACCCCGATTTCAGACATCTGGCCACTAGAACTGGGCTTAGATTTCTGTTGTTTTAAACCACCTGCTTTGTCGTATTTTATCACAGCAGCCTGAACAAAGAAGCAAATACAAGTTCTACTTCACAAAATGAGAAAACTGAAGTCCCAAAGGGGTGACAGGCTGTCCCAAATGGCAAAAGAACCAGTGCCCCTGAACTTGTATCAGAGCAGCACATTTTCCCCTTAGCCCTTGTGAAATGTCAAGCTCACAAGTGACTTAGACGGTCCGTGCCCTCCAGGACCCACAGGCCGGGGAGACACAGAAAACTGAGCGAAGACAAGTAAGCATGGACGACAACGTCCGGGCAAAGGTCACTGGGCATGCTGAGGGTCAGGCTTTCTGGTTCCGGCTGGGGACAGAAGGACAGGGTGGGGACTCACGTGGGGAGCCGCACGTGTGCGCAGGGGCCAGTACCCAGGAGGCCCGAGATGGAGAGCTGCTTCCAGGGTCAGGCGTGGGGCGCAGGAGCGGGGCCAGTCCTTCCCAGGTGACCTGCCTGCCACTATGCAAAGCACTTCCCCACAGAAGCTCACGGAACCCTCACCCCCGCACTGTGAGGAGGGCGTTCTTACACGTGTGTCTGGCCGAGAAGACCTCCAATGCCTAGGGGCCACCTAGCTCGAGGGGCGGGGCCACTAGCGCAGGCCACACAGCCAATGCCTTCAAACAGGACCCGTAGGTCGGCCTTGGTCCCGTGACTCCTCTTGTGACCCACGCGCTGTCTTCGTTCTCAACCTGTTACACTGGCCCCTTCTTGGTTGTGCCCCCTCACAAGCAGCCTGACCTCAGAAAGGCACCAACGTCGCTGAGACGAAGTCTCCCCTTCTGCGCCCCGGGAACGGCCATAATCACAGCTGGTGTTCGGCATGAAGCCCATGACTCCTCCTTGGGCAGCAGCTCAGTGGCCTCGGGTGGGCCTCCCCAGGGCCAGCAAGGTCACGGCGACATCAGGCAAGAGCCGGACTTACCGGAATTCTCGCAGCTCCCTCTGACCGTGCGTGATGGAGAAGAACAGGAGCTTCCCTGTGTCTTGGCTGCATCTTCACGTGGCCAGAGGCAGAGAAGGCCACTGGCAGAGTGTGTATTCTGCGACCTGATCTATAGGCAGAAACAGACAGACAAAAAGAAGCAAGACTGAGGGATGGGTATCTCTGGGCAAAAAAGAACAGGTGTAGCCAAGCGGGTTCACAGGAAGGCGGTGATTTTACTTCAGTCTGATGCTAGATGGCTCCAGGCTGTTTAACAGGCACACCTGGTGGCCTAAAAAGACTGTCAACTGCACTTTAAATCGGAGACCCATATGGGTGCAGCAAGTCCCCTCCAGGTCCATGGCAGTTTTAAAGACCCAAAGGGCAGCTGGGACCAGGGGACGGGAACACAGCAGGGACGGCTCTGCAGAGACGGGCCGTCGGTCCCATGTGGCCTCTCCACTACACCCCTTAAACAGAGAGGCGATAGGAGCCACCACAATAGTCACGGGTGACACTGATCGGTTGCTTTTTAAGTGCCTGGCCCTGCTGTAAGTGTACTTCCACCCAATAAAGGAGGTGCTGATTTTATTTCTGGTCTACATGTGAGGAGACCGGAGCAGATCGGAGCCAAGGAGTCTTCCTCTAAATCACACGCTCTTAACCACTATGGGTACCCAGCTTCTTGGCCTGATGTCCAGGAAGGAACAAAGAGGGGACAGGAGTTAGTCCATCCGTGGAGAATGCCAAGCTGAAACTCCCCTCAGAGCGGACCCTAGCTCGGTGGGTGACCGGGGAAGGAGGAACAGGGACAGCAGTGGGTCTGTAGGAGTCCCGGGGGTTCCAGCGTCAGAGAGCTACAGAGCCCTGCAGCCCACCCCGCCTGAGACAATCCTACCAATGGTGCAGAGCGGGCCCTGCAGCCTGCAGATGGTTCTGCAGGGCAGGGGCTGACCGGGAGGGACACAGAGATTACTCAGTGTGTGGCTTATGAGCCCTCTCTGTGCCCCAGACGGCTGATGACAACCAGGAAGAGAAGGAGAAAAACACCCAACAACTCAGGAAATCAACGGATTCCACAAGATGGTGTTCCAAGTGCCCTCCGGCAAGCAGCCTGGACCCGGACGACACTGTCACGATAAGGGACTGCTCCCAAGCAGCCACCATGTTTGAGCCAGAACGGCCCTGCGCAGCATAGGGCGGCAGGCCTGGTGGCCGTAGGAAGAAGCCAGGCATGGGACCCCCTGGAAGTGCGGCAGGCAAAGGGTCCGGCGGGCAAAGGGTCCGCCCGCCACAGCGTCTATGGGGCGGCCTCCACTCACGTGAGCCTCTTTCCCAACATCAGTAGAGGGTCTAGAGACCGGTTCTGGAAAGCCCCAGGACTGCCCAAGCAGAAAGAGCTAGCACGAGGCCCCAGTCATGCACACCCAGGTGCACGACTTGACCTTTCTTCCCCGGCTTGGCTTCTCCTGCTCCAAAACGAGGCCAGTCTGAGAGCGGTTGAAGGGGCTGGGGCACATAATGTGCGTGAAGACTGGGCGTGCGCTGGACACACCACAGATGCTTAATCGGTGGCCAACTCTGCCTCAGGAAAGCTGAAAGGGCTACATGGCAAACTATTTTTGTTAATTCATTTTGGCTGTTTTATTATTGTTCTCAAGAACTCCAGAATGTGTGTGTGGGGTGTATGTGTACAAGCAGACGTGACACTGCAACCGAGTGCTGTTACAATGCGCGGCTGATTTTCAGTGGGAAGCCTTCAGGGAGGAGGCGACGCTTGGGCTGGCTTTCAAGGAGGAGCGGACACGGGTGAAATAAAAGGGCGACGGGTCCTCCGGATGGAGAGGCCTGCGCAGACCAAGGGCAGAAACTGCCTGATGCTTTGGTAGACGGGGCGCCTGGCATCTGCGCAGGAGAACTGCCTAGTTTCCCTGATTGGTTCAGAGGCCCTACCTTCCCAGCGGCCTAACCCAGTCCCCCGCAGCCGCCATGCTCTCTACCCTCATTTAAAACTCAGGTTCCGTCTCCTGACTGCTGTGCTTCAGCTCAATGGTGACGTCACGGACCACTCTGACTGCGGGAATTCCTGACGACCCCTGAGGGGGGCGTACAGCCTTCCCAAAGTCTCTCCGGTGTAAGCTACAGCCAGAACATCATTATGACTTACTAATATTCTCTAATAGCGAAGGCCACCGTTCATCATTCCACAAATGCTCGCTGAGCTCCCATTAGTGCCAGACACTATGCTGAGTGCGGGGACACTCGGGGACTACAGCAGACACAGCCCCTGCCTCATCAAGTCCCAGAGTTTACAGTTTCACAGGAGGGACAGACGTTCACCGAGAAAAGTAAGCAACTTGTGAAAACAAACCAAGATGTGGTGAGGAAGAAAAACAGGGAGGGACATTGTTTTAGACTGAGCGGAGAAGAGCTCCCTGAGAAGGGGACATTTCGAAGGGGCCCCGCATTACGGAAAAGGAGTCAGTCCTACACAGGGTTGAGAGAAGAGAATTCCAGAAGGCCCAAAGAAGGGAAAGATCTGAGGACCTGCAGGTGACCGATGACACTGGAGGGTGGAAGCGACCATTTTGCCTGCAGGTTGGCATGACCTGGAGAAGAAAGAGATGTAATGAAATACTAACGTTAATAGCCTAATAACGATGTCCACTTATCTAGTCCTCGATGCCACAAAATGCACTTCCTACCTTCTCTCTCACTTACTTCCCAGCCCACAGTCCTGAGCATGAACCTGCAAGTGCTCTTTCTTCCGTTCATGAGCTCCCTAGGCCTGACAAGTTGTGACCCACCAGAAACAGTGGAGACGCCAAGGACTGGACTTAAACCCTCAAACCTCAGCCAGGCCCCTCCCCAGTCCGGGCTGCACCGACTCTCGGGAGTCACTGTGGCAGGACAGGGAGCCCCCACAGGCCCTTTCAAAGTCATCGAATGCTCAAGCGGAACCCCCAGTCCTCGGCACGAGCTCCCGCTCCTGGACCGAGGGGACCTGTGCAAAGTTCCCAAGCCCAAGCCTGGGTAGTTCCAGTAAACAGGGCTCACTCTCAGTGTGACTCTGATAACCAACAAAATAAATTAGATCCCAGAATCTCTTCCACTCTGGATAACAGCTCGTTCCGGGAAGTCATTAACGCAGTAAATCAAACTCACAACTGCTCACACTATGAGAGCACATTGTTTACCTTCCCGAGATTCGGCTGAGTATCAATTAGCTCAGTGATATTTACATAAATACCTCGATCTGGAGGGCGGAACTGTCCATCTGCTTCTGGAAAGATTTAATTAGATTCGTGTTGCTAGGAAAGAAGAAATTAATCCTTCTCAACATTAACCTTTTCAATTAATATATGTTTTGCAATGTGCCTGGTAATGGAAATTGGACAAACTGGAGCATTTCAGACTGGGGAAATGATGTTTTTTAAACTAGAAATATATCTCTTCTCCCAAATTTTGAAAATGAATGAGTATTTATATGTTTGCGCACATTCGTTTGTTTGGTGAGGGTTTCTCTTCGACACTGCGCCCGTCCTTCATCTGCAAGGGCCGCTCACACCCTCTCTGCTCACCAGGGACTCCCGCTGGCCCTCCTCACCAGGTACAAGTCCTACCTGCAGTCAGAGTCTGCTGGTGTGCTGACAGTTGTGTCTAACACCAACCTGTCTTACAAGGCCTAAATCCTAAAAGAGCTTTAGTATGAAGTCACAACAATGCCAGGAGTAGAAGGTAAAAATGATGGCTGTTTGCCAACATCGGGACGTAGGTAGAGCAAAGACAAATGAAGACGCTTTGATTTACGGGGGATTTAGTGGGATGTATGTTTTTCTCTTTTGTTTGTTCTGTTTTTATGGAATTCTATTTGAGGTAGCCACAATGTTACTCAGGAAATCAGAAAAACAGGGCAAAGAAAATTTTCAGTGTACTGACATTTAAAAATCAGAGAGCCCTGGACAGGTAGCTTGGTTGGTTAGAGGGTCGTCCTGATATACGGAGGTTGCAGGTTCAGTGCCCCACAGGGTGCAGAGAAGAATCAACCAGTGAAGGCGTCAATAAGTGGAAGAACAAATCGATGCTTCTCTCTCTTTCTCTCAAATCAGCTTAAAAAAAAAATCAATGATATTTAGCAGAAAGTAAAAACCCTCACCAAACTCTAAAAAGCATGTAAATGCTTTTGTTAACTTGAGCATTCTCATCCTTTGCTAATTTGATTAAAGAGTTTTATTAATTACATTTAAAAAAAAATCTCTCATGAACACCTGCTTTTCTGCTTGCGGGCCACACAGCAGGCTGCTGGGCCACTTTCCACGGCACGGAGCAGCCGTGAGCTACCCGGGCTACTCACAGGGTACCCTGACAGTCATTTGCATGAGTTCTGTCCGTCCCTCCAGACGGACTCCAGGGGACCTTCCCAGAGCAGCACCGAGGCAAGGTTCTTAGGACACGAGGTCATCATCTCCTGTCACCCAAGCAGCCGGGCATCTAACTGGCAGTTGGGCAGCGGGCCTTGAGCTCTCCAAAAGTTCTTGCTTTACTAAATGCCTTATTCTCACAAAAGAGGCTTAGAGAAGTGTTCTGTGCCAACCCGTCAGCCCGAGTGCCTCCTGTTACCAGAACGGCACTCCGTAGAACCAGCAGGGCTGGGTTTGCCTCCCGCTCGGCCCGTTTTTCACCACATGACCTTGGGCAGCTCACTTAAGTGCTCAGAGTTCCAATTACGCCAACTGCCCTGCCAACCTCACCCATATCTGTGTGCAAAATATTACTTAACCACTATTTTATTCTTTCCTGAAACACAAACTGGGCATAAAAATAACCCTCCGCACCACTGGGCTGTCATTCTTAAGTCTGTGAATTTCCGTAGCCCCTCCTATCACTGCCGCAGCCCTGGAAGGCAAGCTCTATCCCTTGGAGAAGGAAAATGCATTATTTACTTGTTAGCTGACGATAACATGGTCTAAGGCCTGAACCTCAGAAAAGTCCAAATGCGGTGCAAGTCTGCGGTGTTTGGTTACGGCAGACTTAGCACGCTAATATAATTCCACAACAATCAGGCTCTGAAACCAATCAAAACGTACTCGGTCGTCCTGCTGGGATCCAGCATCAGCACGGGGACACGGAAAGACCCTGGCACTGCCAGTGAAATCAGGAGGCTAGTGCCAGGCCCCTGCGTGGTTCTGCGCAATGAATCTCACGCCCATAACGATGCAGCTGTTAACATGACCGACAGCTGAGGTCAGGACAGGAAACCAGAGCCCCCAAACACAAAGTGTGGTCCCCAGCATCCACAGGGGCTTGTTAGAAATGCAGATTTCAGGTTCCACACCAGAATCACGAGTCTTTTGGCCTGGGGCCCAGAATTTTAGGCTGTAGCGATCTCTTGAGCTGCATCTTAAGTGCTCTGCATTTTGAGAAGCCCTGGGCCGGGGGAAAGGCGTTGAAATGGTTGGAAGTCTTTCTGCACCCTGGGCCGACACTGGTGTCCATGTTCGCCAGGAGGGGCACGCGAGCTGTCTCTGGGGGCCGCCTGGCGCTCAGGGGCAGGGCAGGGGTAAACACTGGGTGCTGTGTGACACCCCGAGGGCACCTAGTGAGTGTAAACACAGCTGAGCCTGGACTCCTTGGCTCACAGAGTCTTATATGTCATGTCATGTGAGGAGGAGAGCAGGCAGTAGAGGGGCATGACAGGCAGCTTCCAGGATGCCTCCACGAGGCCCAGGTGGGAGGTGCGAGTGGAGATACTGAGGCTCTTTGGACCAGCTCATGCCAAGGGCCCCTGTGTGAGTACCCCTCGGTTATCCCGGGACCACCAGTGGCTGTGACCCCAGGGGACTTGTGCTAAGGAAGCTTCCAGGCCGCCCCAGCCAGGGGCCCCCCCAGGCCTCCTTGGCCACAGGCATTTCTCCACCCCCTTGGTAGTCTGAGGCATTCTCTCAAGTTCACCCTCCCCCACAAGCAGACCCTAAGGTAGGAATTTGGAAGATGATCCCAGGAAGCTTGGTGCGAGAGTGAGGAAGGGACATGACAACAAGAAGAGAGCCCGGGATGCCGGTTAATGAGCGAGTCACCACAGTGGGAGTTAGGAGACTGTGACGCACGGCCCAGAAGTGGGCTCCCCACAGGTGAAGAGGCCAGGGCCCTCCCCTGCCTGCCGTCCTTCCTCTCTGCCTGTGGACGGTTCCTGGGCTCTCGGCTTGGGCTCTTCCAGCCCACCCTGCACATGGACAGAGCGCCTTGCAATCACCAGACAGACTCATGATGCCACAGGTGTGCGGTCTGTCTCCAGGTGGCCTTCAGGGCAACTGTGGGACACAGCTGGTACTGGCAGAGATTAGCCTGCAGAGCTTTAACTAGCACATCTCTTAGAGACAAATGACCCCTTGGGTCTGAGCTCTACAAAACTGTCACCACCGAGATCTGCCATTCCTTCCCCCTATGAATCTCAAGTTGGGCAAAACGCAGTTCTCCCTGTCAGTTTCTGCAACTGTCCTTACATCTTATGGAATAAAGAAACGTGTTCCACTGAGATACACAGTGGTGGCACACAGAGATGGCTTGATCCCGGGTCATGGCAAAGAGATGGTGCGTCTGTTCTCCCACACATGGTTATGGCTAAACCTAAGACGACTCTGGTTAGGATTTTAAATCACTGAATTCTATAGTGAAACCCTGGTCACTGCCTACCAAGACATGCTGCTGGTGTGTGGATGCCCCGCACGTTCCTGGGACACGGGAGCCCTGTCTCCTGCCAGCCTGCCTGCCCACTGCCCTGGCCTCCCGCCCCACAGTGCCCACACAGAGCAGGGACACAGCGCCAGCGTGGTGCCCACTGACTGAGACAGGCTTTCAGGGCTTTAAAGGGTTTTGAGTGTGCCTCATTGCACATAAGTCTAATTCACCTAAATTTCTTAAGAGTTGTAAATGGACATGTTGAAAATTCACGCTTTCATTCACGTTTAATGAGAACTAACTCTTTTTCAAGAATGATCTGCAGACTGCCTTACAAGTCACTCTACAGCCATCTGGAAGACTTGTGTTGCCACTCAGAAGTGCTAAAAGAGGCAGGTGCAAACTGGATTCTGACAACGCTGGGAAGGAAGGGAAGCTTTGGCAACCCCCGCCTCCCTTCCCTGCTTCCTGTCCTTTCTCCCCGTCCCCAGAACTCCGGGGGTGGGCTCCACGCCCACCTCCAAGTCTCAGAGATGTTTCAGAGATTTAACATGCTACTCGGCCCGCAAATATATTTTGTTGCAACAAGGGCGCCTGGAGGAAGGAATCCCTATTTCGCAAGGATGCCTCGGTAATGACAGTGTTTCAGGCATGGTGGTTCCAGGCTGCAAGGTAGTCAAAAACAAAACAGCCTGCCCAGGGCTCCAGAATTCCTAAGACATTAGCTGACTACATTCACTCATAAAAACCAGCCACCAATTACCCCACTCAGCACACGTCCTCAGCGTTTTAAAAGGCCCCGAGCACTGTCCTTGGTGCTGAAGAAACAGAGGCTCAGAATCTGGGACCCTGAACACAAACAGCAACCAGTCCAGGGGTGTATGGCACCCGACACCCAGACATCTGAGTTTGCTGGGAAAAGAGTTGCCTAGGTAGGGACACACACTGGAAAGTGTATTCGAAGCTCGGGTGGTGGCGGCCAGGGGGTCTGACGGAGCTGAAAACAGCCGGCTAAGCCCGGGAGGGAGGAGGGCAGAGCAGTCTGGGGAGGGAGGGGGGAGAAAGCCCCATGACGTCTGCAACCGCAAATTACACAGTCCAAAGAACTAAAGAGGGGAATTGCAGGACGAGTCCGGCTCCAGAAGCGGACCGTCTGCCGTGGTTCCGATCCCGGCTCATCGGGCAAGCGAGCCCGTGGAGCCCACCTTGCCTGTCTTGGTGTCGGTTTTCTCATTTTCCAAATGTGGATTATAAGAGACCTGCCACTAAGCCTGTTACAGTGATTAAATGAGCTAATGGATTTAAGGCACCGACCTAGTGCCTGTCACATAATCAGAACTGTGACATTGTTCAGTGTTGTTATTATGATTATAAATACGGTCTACAAAGGCCGTGTTTTTGTTGGCTTGGGTCTGAGATGTGGGCAACTTGCGCTCACGCAGGCAGTTAGGCATTCACCACCACCAAGGGCTGGTCCTGTGTCCCCTCCGGGGAGGGGTGGCCACTGCCCTCCGGAGGCTGACAGCAGGACAGCAGGAAACGGGCAGGGAGGACCAGCCTGGCAGGGCTGCCACCCACATCTGCAGAGGACAGGGCAGTGTGGGCACAAAGAAGGACCCTGATGGCTGGCCAGGAGGGAAACCCTTTGACCTGAGTCTCGGTTTGGGAGCTAAGCTTTCGGACACCCACGTCCGAGTGCCTGCCCGCCCCACCCCATGGGGCCCTGGGACAACAGAGCAGGGCAGGGACCTACGAGCCAGGAATGATCACGGAGATGGGACAAGAAGGGAACACGGGCGCTTACCGCCTCATATTCATCCCAAACACGCCGGACAGAGGAGTCTGCAGCTCTCTGATGAGGAGGGACGGAAACAGGACGGACGAGGTGGACAGCTCAGACAGAAGGGGGGAATGGGAGAGACTTCGTGCCATTCTGCAGTCGGGGGGCGCGGTCTGAGGGCACAAGCCAGGTCCTGTGAGCTGAGAAACAGTCTCTGAGGGGAGGCTGCTCAGGGGCATGGGGGTGGCACCACGAAAAGCAGAGGGTGTGGATTCGGGTGCTATGTCCAACGAACGAGACTGAAGTTCAGTGGCAACCTGTCATACTCTTCAGCACACAGGTCCGCAGTGTGAGAGAAGGCACCTCATTTGAAGGAGGACCCCCAAATTCAAGTCAGGAATAGGACTCATACGTTCCTTTAAGAACGTTACAACCAGTCACGTTAGACAAAGGTTGGAAGTATCCTTTGAGTGACACGAGGCTGGTGACCTGCCTCCCCCTTTGTTCAGTCTTCCCTTTATTCACATCTCCATTCATCCAATGAGCGTGCGCTGACAGCCTCTGGGTGACCCGGTCACCCGCACATGCTAGGAACACAAGAGACAACAGGTCTGCTCTCATGGAGGCAAATTCTAGTAGAGACGGAGAAACAGTAAACAACATACAAATAAGTGGGGGGGGGGGGAACGAACTAAATAAAGTGCTACTCAGTCAGGGGAGGCCTCTCGGAGGAGGTGACATTTTGGCTAAGTATGAAATGATAAAAAGAAGATAGTCCTGCAAGATCTGGGACCAAGTGCAAAGGCCTTGGAGTGGAAGCAGGTTGTTGCTTCAGGGTGAAGGAAGAAAGTGTGAAGACAGGTCTTTGAACCCAGGCACTCTGGACTCTGAGGTATAAGAAGGGTAAGTAACTCGCTCAGGATCACACGGAGCTAAGCATGAATTCTTAATCCCCGGGGTTGAGGGGGCTGTGGGCGGGGCCAGACAATGGAGGGGACAGAGATGGTGAAAGAGGACAGGGAGGACCATAACACATCTGTGTATGTCTTGTCTCCCCCCAAAATTAAAAATTCCTTGAGGCCAAAAGCAGTGTCTTAATGTTCATAACTCTGCCTCCCTGGCTCCTATCAAGAGGCTGAGCACATGGTAGGTCCCAAACTCTGCCTCCAGAGTTGAAGGCGCAAGGCTCCCCCCTCGGCAGAAGGCTGGCTTTTGCCCACGCACAGCCTGACGACGACGCGGGCGTGCACCTGTTCCAAATTCTACGCGCTCCTCCGCCAGCTAATGAGTGTTTCCTCCCTTGAGATTCTTCAGTGAGTTTAGCCCGCGGGCTATTTTAAGACCGAGATTTATTGTTTTCATTTGGGTTCCTAAAGGACTCTGAGAGTCCAACTCTTCCCTTTTATTACCTTCCCACACCCTCCTACCTAATGCACCAGAGGCCCAATTTGGGTCACTGTCATGTGCTGGTCCTCTCAGCAGAAAGGACAGTCAGGCCACACCTGACCTGGGGCTGCAGGTCAGGAGACAGGCAGGCGGGGCAGGAAGAGGGCTGGGGCGAGGCTGCTCAGTTCTCTTTAGGTTTGCACTTTGAAAGTACCATTTTTAAAGGGACTTCTTCCGGTGGAGGAAATGACACAAATTTGATATGACAGAGCATGGCATGAGCAGAAAAAAATGCACTTCTAGGACCTTTCATGTTTCCTGGTGCAGATCTGCAATTAATCTTAGGAAAGGGAAGGACAAAAATGTCATCTGATTGTGAGAAACTGACATGGTAGCCGCTAGCCTATTTGTTAGCCACTAATGAGAAACAGATTCGCAGTCCTTGTTTGGGTCTCAGCTCAGAAGGCTTTTTTTCTGGAGAAATAATATGATAAGCAGAAGCAATCCCTGAAAGGATCTGAGGACGCCGGCTGGGAGGGCGATGTCCGCGGCAAGAGAAATCAAATTAAAATGATGGAATCATCAACGGATGCCGTTCAGTTTACTGCCGCTGCACAGCAATTATCCCAAATCCCAGGGGCCCTTTTATTCTGATCATGATTCTGTGGATCGTGAATCCCCGTGGGTGCTTGTCTGGGCGCCATCACCTGCAGCCACCCGCACGGTTGCAGTCAGAAGTCAGATGGGGCTTCAGCCCCTGCAGGCCTCACCTGGGCCGCAGCAGCCAAGGTGAGTCCGTGGCACGGCGGCAGCCGGCACTGGCTGTTGGCTGCCCGGCGAAGCTGGTGACCAGAGCGCCTGCTCATGGCCTCTCCAGCACGGCCACCTCAGGGTGGTCACACTTCCTACAGGGTGCCTCACTTTGCCCAAGGCTAGCGTCCCAGGAGCACAAGGCAGAAGCTGCATGACCTCTAGGGAGAGAACCGCCAAGATCACGCAGTACCACTTCCCCTCCGCTCTAGTGGCCAAAGCCATCACGGCCTCATCTAGTTCAAGGGGAAAGGAGGTGGACCCTGCCTCCCAATGGGAGAAGACCCAAAGGATTTGGAGGTGATATTTTATAAACTACCCCATATGTTAGTGTAATTGGGTAGAAGCTTTATTGGACAAAAGGATATTTATGCAGTCTCAAGGTATTTCTCAAAGATTATCTACCTATCACAAAGGGAAAATAGATTCTTTCACAGTGGAGAAATCTGACCAACGCCACCTTACAAGCAAGTGATCGAAGTCAGTATCACCAGTAATGGGGCATATCGCATTGTATGCCTTCGGACATGATGTCCTGAGAGCGCACTCGGACCTAAGCAAAAGAAAACACGAACACCAGCCCTAACTGAGGGACATTCTACAACATATCTGGGGTGTGCTCTTAAAATTGTCAGCGTAATTGTAGCAGATGCCGTGGGCGTCCCCTCGCCACCCCACCCCATGCCTTCAGTATTCACTGGTCCAGAACTTGCACGTGGAACTCACTAGGGGGCACGCAGGACATATTGGGGAAACTGATAACCCTGGAGAACGCACCTAACAACACAGTGAGGAGAGGCAAAAGCAGGGCCTGAGGAACCACTCCGATGAAAGGTGAGGGAGGACACACAAAGGAGCGAGAGAGGCCACGTGTGGTCTTGGAATGGAGCCAGGACTGGGGGGGCAGGGGAAACGCTATGAAGATATTATTGGGATAATTAGCAAAATTTGAGTATAAGCTGTCGAAGAGATCACAGTACAGTCATTCCCCTTTAACTGCAGTTTCGCTTTCCACAATTTCAGTTACCCAGAGTCAGCCACAGTCCGAAAATAATAAAACCTTCTGGAAGTAAACAACTCAAGTTTTAAACCATGTGCCACGCTGAGTCACATGATGAAATCTCATGCCTTCCCTCCTGGGACATGATCGTCCCTTTGGCCAGTGTCTCCACGCTGCGGGTGCTCCAGTCGGTCGTCACTTAGCGGCATCTTGGTGGTCAGACGGGGACAGTCCTAACAGCGTGGTGCTCATGTCTGAGCCAGCCTGTTCTACTTCCAAACGGTCAAGCCCCAGGGCAGCAGGGCTGCTCGGACATGCCAGAGAGAGGCGGTCAAGTGCGTCCTCAAGTGAAAAGGCGGAAGTTCTAAACTTCATAAGGACAGAAAAAACCGTTGGCTGGGGTTACTAAGATCTACGGTAAGAGCAAATCTTCTATCCATGAAATTGCCTAATTTACTAATTAAACTTTAGCATAGCGGTGTACATAAGGAAACACACAGAGTATACGCCCATAGGGTTCAGTACTGCCCAAGGTTTCCAGCATCCACTGGGGCTCTTGGGACGCGTCTCGGGGGACCAGGAAGGATGACATTGTTCTGTGCTGCATTTCCTGAAATTTTAATTATGTTGCAGTGATACAGATAGCATGTCCTTGGTTTTAGAAACAAAGGTTAAAGTATATAGGGGGGAAGAAGCATGTTATCTGCAGCTTATTCTAAAATGGTTTAAGAAATAATAAGGAATATGAGAGATTTAAAAGAAAAATGGCAAACATTAACAACCAGTGAATATAAGTGAATATCATTTGAGTGTTGTTTCACTCTTGCAACTTTTCTGATATGTTGTATTTGTCTTAAAAAGTTGCAAAAGAGCACTAGCAATAAAAATGTAGTATCAATGTAACAGAAACTTAAAGGAAAGGTACATGGATCAAAAAGACTATCTACAGCTGATTTTCTTTTTTTTAATGTAGCTCTGAGCTTCCCGGCAGGGAAGAAACTTGTATGAGGCTGGAGGAGATTAAACATGCTACAAACATGTCAAGTACCTTTCGACATTTAGATAAATGTGAAGCCGTGAGGCGTACAGTGGGTTACTAAGGCAAGTCAGAAAGGACACAAACACTTCTTGAGGAGGTCACATGGTGGCCGGCCACCATCTCCATTCCAGGCAATGTCGATCCTGGTGTCCACGGCACCAGGGGCCCTCAGTTGCTCTGCAGGACCCCCCCACTGCAAATGGCATTTTGGGAGGTAGCATTTAAAACAACTAGGCAGATCAAATCCTGCTGGATCGGCTGTGGGAAAGGCGCACTGCCCCGCCCCGCCCCACGCATGCAGATTGGGGCATATTTTTCCTTGAGGTTCCAAACCCTGTTCCCGGCTACCCTACATAATCTTATTCCTCCAAACCCTCAGACATCTGGTTTATCCTGTTATGAGGCCCTGCATAAAGGTGCCGCTGTGCAGGGGCCATCAGTTGCTCCGCAGGCACAGAGGGACCAGGAAACGGGCCCAGACCTCAGGGCCAGGACGTGCCAGAGTGTGATTCGAACCCTGGTCTGTACCAAAGCAGCCCTAACTCTGTCTCCTCCTCTGGTGCCACATCCCAATGTTGCCTAAAGAGGGAGAGACATCATGAGCCTGTGTCTAGTCTCAGGGAGGCCGTGCTACCGTGGCTGGCACTGCCCTGCGTGGGCCACTGGAGGGCCTGCTGGGGGAGCCCCATGTCCTCCGGTGAGGAGAAGGCAGCTGGTGGGAAATGCTCCCGTGGGCACTGTGGGCTGAGTCCACATCCCCCTCCTTTCTCCTGGGAGGGGGCACCGACCACAAAGGCCTCTGCCAGCACCCAAACATCTCTGCGGACTGCCCATTCACCCTGAGTCAAAATGCCCACCCAGGAAAGCTCATCTGAATTTGAATTTGAATGGCTGGCACTTCAATATGTTTTACTGTTTTACGCAACTCAGGGAACCTTTAGCAATGGAACCTCCTAGTGTTCACCGCTCGGGAGCTCCCCGGGAGAAGGGCGCCTTGGCTGGGGCAGCGAGCTGATCAGCACAAGCAGCAAACTCAGAGCCAGGAGACAGGCCAGTGCCGACCCCTGGGGCAGATTTGCTGGTATCCCCGGCCTCGATTTTTCTTTATGTTTTGAAAACCATGTTCTTCCCTTTGATTGAACTGGAGATGCTCTGACAAGCTTGGAAATGTGGACAGGCCATCAGAGAAGGCCGGCACCAAATGGAGCGGGAAGTGTGAGGGAGGACAGCCCGGGCTCTTGACTTCCTCCCCCTTCGGTGTGCTGACACGCTTCTGGAGGGCAGCCCTGGGGGCGGGGGGGTGTGGGTGTGGGAGGCCACGAAGGCAGCAGAGGCTCCCGGCAAGTCAGGCCCTGACTAAATAGGGGTGCCAGGGGCCAGAAAGACCGTGGGCAGAGGTAAACCCCGCTGAACCCGGGGGACACAGACGCCCAAACCGTGGAGAAACAGCGGCACCTTCATGCAGGGCCTTATAACAGGATAAACCAGATGTCTGAGGGTTTGGAGGAATAAGATTATATAGGGTAGCGGGGAACAGGGTTTGGAACCTCAAGGAAAAATACGTCCTGATCTGCGTGCGTGGGGCAGGGCGGGGCAGTGTGCCTTTCCCACAGCCGATCCAGCAGAATTTGATCTGCCTAGTTGTTTCAAATACTACCTCCCAAAATGCCGTTTGCTTAATTATAAATAAATGTGTATGTGCATATATATATAACGTGTATTGGTCTGTGTGTATGTATGTGTGTGTGGTGTGTGTTTTCTCTAGAGCAGGGGTGTCCAACCCACGGCCCACGGGCCGCAAGTGGCACAAGACGGCTATGACTGCGGCCCAACACAAAATCGTAAGTTTACTTAAAACACTGTAAGTTCTTTTAGTTTTCATTAGTGTTTGTGTATTTAATGTGTGGCTCAAGGTAACTCTTCTTCTTCCAGTGTGGCCCAGAGATGCCAAAAGGTTGGACGCCCCCTGCTAGACCCTTGTCTCTACACTCCCTACACAACTCTTTTCTCTCTTGCACAAGCTCTGGGTCTGGAGACTAGACCTAAGGTCCTTGCAGAAGGACCTTATCTCTGTCCTGGCCTCTCAGTGAGTTCGAGGTCGAGGAGTGAGTCCTTGCGGAATCTGGCTTTCCTTCCCTTCCTGTCTGGGCTAACTGAGATGAGATACACGTTTGTATCTGAAAGAAGTCCAAGCAGCAAAATAACTCTGAAATTTTCCACTGTCTGGCCCAGATTCCTACGCCCAGGCATTCAAGCAACTCTGGCCTTAATTCCGAACCACCACTGTCAGGTTCTCCCTGGAGAACGCGGTCAACGTCTGTGCAGTTCAGAGCGTGGGTATCTGCACAACAAATGGCAGGCGCTGGGTTTAACGCCCCTCCGCAGCCCCTGGCACTGGTCCTGCAGGTGGCGGTGTTCAGAATGTGTGACCATGCCTGCAGGGATGACAAATTTCACACAGCAATCCTCAAATCGACATGCTGTTCAGCTCCATCAGATCAGGCAACATGATTGATGGTTGCCCATCGTGGAATCGAGATTTGATCTGCTGGCCCAGCAGTATAATCAAAATATTACCCACGCTGAGTCCCAGGACCTGATGAGAAACTTAGTAGGGGGCTGTTTTTATTATTGTTATTATTATTATTTCCTCAAGGAGCCTCTGTGACTATTGAATTATAACTGATTTCTCTTGCAGTTTATTGCAATTTGCTGCTTTGTTCCTCATGTCAAAAGCCCAATATAATTTTCAGGCAAAAAAATAAGGCACTGCATTATGGTAACGGCATCCGCATTTCATCCATCAGCAGGGACTGAGTGCATTACTTAGCACATTTTAGAGGAATTCATGATGAATTTGAAAAGGTGCCCTTTTGCAAGGTATGCACTTACGTCTTTGGATCGTCACCTAAGTTTGGGGAATGCCTGGCAGTCTAGCCTATTGGAGGCAAGGGAGCCTTTTTAGGCAATGGCCAGGACGGCCTCGAACTCACGGAGAGGCCAGGACAGAGATAATAAGAATCAGCTGGAAGGAAGTTTACAGCCTGGGCAGTAGCTGCTCCAAATCCCACCATCGCTGGCTTTGAAGAGCTAGCCATCTGTCAAGCACGGATTGGCTCAGAACGCTGGCGCGCAGAGATAATGAATCTACGGTCACAGGGTCAAGTTCACGTGCATCTGAGCCAACTAGTTTGCAGAGGGTGGTAGGGAATTACGGGTCCAAGGCTGCTGGAACCCCTCCAGCCCCACTGGCTTTGCGTGCACACGGCATTATCAAGAAGAAAAATGGCTGGAGGGGATGGGAGCTGGCTCATTCAATTCAGAGGGCTTTGGCTGAGCACCTACCGGGACTAGGGGACGGCCTTCCAGCTACGTGGAGTGAGCAAAGGCAACGAGGCCTGCCCGCCAGACCCTCACAGTCCGGTGGGTGACTCACAGGGGAAGACTAGCCATCCCCCTAGGCCACAACAAAGGCAGTACCTGAGAGGGGAGACTGCCAGGGCCAGGTGGTGATTCATTTGGAAGGTAACTGTTATTTCGCCATTGAGACACAGGACATGAGACTGGGATACCTATGTCCCCAGGCATGTCCTTCAACGGTGTCCTCAGATCCTCCTTGCCCGGTCTCTGCTCCTCTCAAGGCAATCTTCTCTCCACAACTCCACCCGCTCCCTGTTCTAGTAACCTCGCAACTTCCTTCACCCAGTTTCAGTCTGGGTCCCGCCGGAAGCACACGAAGCCTGGGGTCAGCGAACATTTTCTGTAAAGGGCCAATATATTCACCTTTCCAGGTCACGCCGACTCTGCCACCACCTTTCAACTTTCTCTGTCCTTGTTGCATGAAAACAGTCAGGGACAGCATAAAGGAAGTGACAAGGCTGTGTTCCAATAAAATGTTATTTATGAAAACAAGCCTCAGAGCTGACTGGTCCATGAACTGTCGCCGGATGAGCCCTGCGGCCAGCGACAGACTTGGGGGCCAGGCATTTATGGTCAGAGATGGGAGAGAGGGCACGTGATCCAGGAAGGAAGACGGCAGTGAGGGCCGTTTCCAAGCCAGTCACTGAAGTGGGCTGCGAGGGCTTAATCCCTGAGGGAAACTACGAAAAACGGTAGAAAAAAAATCCCAGAACTAGCTTGGCCAACAGGCAGGCGCTTTCCCTGGGAGGGCGTGAGCCCTGAGAAATGCCGGGCCACCAGACTGCCAGGCGGACTGACAGACAAGGAAGCGCTGGCCCTAGGCACAGGGGAAGGGGCCACGGGGTGGGAAGGAGCCGGGGCAGGGCCTGTGACCGCCCATCGCTGGCACCACTGAGACCCAGCCAGGCCTCACAGCAAGCTGGCGCCACCTTCAAACTCGTTCTTCAGAAGGGCAGCCACCATGTCCTAAAAGGAGGCGGGGGGCTGGGCGAGCCGCAGTTCCCAGGGCCGCGGGGGCGGCCAAGGCCGCGGCTGCTGCTGGTCGTCGCCCCGCCGACCGTCCATCCCAGGGTGCTCTCACCCGCAGCCGGCACTCTAGCTGACCTAAGTCACTTGCCAACCGGTTAACCTAGCCTTAAGGTGTCTTTAATCATGGCCACATATTACATCCAAAATAAAATCTTTCGTAAAATCAAATGGTGATACTGTGAATAAATCTTTTAGCACATAACAGGTGCTCAACATGGCCGATTCCCTGCCGTCACCGGTAGGAAATCACCGTTCCTGTGAGAGGGACGTGATACACTTATTTCACAACAAAACAGACAGTTTTCCTTTCTTTCTTTTATTCGGAAGCCCTCCTGTCGGATTTCCTGCGCTAACGTGCGCTTGCTGAGTCCAGCTGTTGGCTCGTCAGACAGAGCTCATTAGGGCTGATTCTCCTGGCGCCTCCCCGACGCGCGGCGTGCCGCCCGAACCAGGCGCAGCGTCGGCTGCCATCCAGCCTAAAGCCAAAGATGATCCTGGTGCGGAGGCAGCTTCCTCCGTACTGTGCACCTGGTCTTCCCCTCCGCCGCCCTACAGAGCCCGATGCCGCGGGGGAGGACAGTCCTTCCTAAGTCTTCAGGACGCCGGGGTTCTTCCAAAAAGCGTATTTCCAGGCTCCCTTCACGGCCCGCTTTTGCTTCAGCAGTCTGGGGAGGAAGTGAGGGGAATGGCTCCCCATTCTTTGTCCCAGGCGGATCGGAGAGGCCCAGCTGGCCAAACTGATGTCACCCCGTGGGGCAGATTCACAATGGAGGGAATGCCCCGGGCGCTGCTGGAGGAGTCAGAGTGTTCTGGCTCCCACCCCGGGGGGCCAGAAAGCAGGAGGGAGCCAGCAGGGCCCCCGGGAGGGTCTGCACCGGGAGAGGAAGGGGCTCGCCCACACCTCCCTCTCTCCCCAGCCCAGCAGGAGGGCTGAGGGAGGCTCGGATCTGAATGTCCTAAAGCAGATCTGGGTCCAGCTCAGGCAGGAGTTCTGGAGTTCAAGGAGAGGCCACGGGACACGTCCCACATGGAGGCTGCCCGTGGAGTACCGCGCAGAAAGTTGTCTCCGGCCTCTGTCGTTGGCTGGCTGGGCACCTGTAACACAGGCCCCAACGATTCCGCCGCGCCTCTTGGTGAGGACTCGCAGGTCAGGTCACGGACGCTCACCACTCACGTCGTTGGTAAAGTGGATGTTACGACTGCACCGCATCAGGATGAGTGCAGACGTGGCTTCGGGGGCAGAAGCTGCAGTCAGGGCCCTGGGCTTGAATCCCAGCTCCATTTCCCATTAGTTAGAAAACGTCAGCGCCCTGGGCCTCCGTGGCCTCACTGGGAAAACTGAGAAAGGGTTCCTCCTGCCACGGGGCTGCAGAGAACGGGTGAGCTGCAACTGACCTGTGCCCCAAGCCCTGGCTCCCGTGGGTGGCGCTTAGGGGGTATTTTAAAAAAAAAAAGGTGGTTCTTGAATAAATGAACCAGTCAATCAATCATTCTTTGGGCCAAAAAGAACATACATGCAGTTGGCATGAAGCCTGCGTTAGTTTGTAGCTTCCGATAATTAGAAAACTTATGCACCTGGGGTTTTCCTAACCAGCCATGACGTTTCGGGCCTCCTTGCCTTCCCACTGACCGTTTATTCCCTCGGCCTACAATTCCTTCTCTCCCTCCTCCGACTGGCTGATCTCTTCTTAGAGCTTCCTTAATCAGGTAGCGTCTGTGAAAATGTCCCAGTTCGTCCCACTCCATCCACTAGAGTCCATAATGCCTCCTCAACAGTATTTCCGGTCTTGCAGTCCCAGCTTCACCTGCATTCAACATTCCGCGTGGCTCTGGGGAGGGACATTCATGTTTCCTCTGCCAGGCAGTTCCTGGGTGTCAGAACCTTGTCCTGTTTAACCAGGCACATCCATACCTGTCTCTAATACCAAGAGATATGGTCCCCCCAGGTACAAAGTACAGTACCTGGCACATCGATGGTGCCCAATGAAGGCTTAGTGGATAAAGGATGGAGAGAATGAATGGATGGCTGAAATGATTTCCTAAACATGCCATGGATTCAAGCTCTTTACAGCAAATGCCTAGTCCGTAAATCTGAAGGTGTCTATCCTCAAAAGTGTGAAGTTAAATTTGGGGAGCAGCAAAACAACGTCCGCAATACCTACCGCTTCCCCTGTCTCAACAATTTCCAGGTATTTTTTGTCATTGTTTATTCACTTGTTTGCCTCCTCGAACCCAGTGGTTTTCTGCTGAGAGTAAGTTGCAATCCATTTTTGGTGTCACTACTGGGGTAGGCTAATGGCACCCAGTGGGCAGGGGCGGGGATGCTATTAAGACCACTACGGCACCTGGGATGACCCCACGACAGGGAGTTATGTAGTCTAAAATGTCGACAGTGCTGAGGCGGAGACACCTCGGTCTGAGACACCATGTCCACTGCTGCCTTGGTAACCGAGGCCATCGGCAGGTCCAGGTGAGTCAGAAGGGAGCATGGGGTTTAGAGTTGGCAACTTACAGAAAGGTCACTATGGGCCACAGCGGTGTCAGGGGAAGCTGCCACCAACACCACGAACTGAGCTCAGTCCTTCCAAAGCTCACAGAATCTCCCCAACACTTCACAACTGCTTTGCATTACAGGTGACAGCTGGATGACCTTGTCAGGTGATTCAGCCTGAACTGTGTAACTGACAAAAAAAAAAAGGGGCTGTGCTTTCCGCTGTGATTTTAATTCGGGACTGCAGCTCTTCCCTCTAGAAAGTTAACACTTTCTTTCCAGCTCATGCGGGACATACCATCACTGTAAGAGCAACAGCTACCTTCAGGGAGCACATACAGTTATGGGTTTAATGACAACCCCAAAAAGATATGGGGACACTCTAACCCCTGGACCCTGTGAATGCGAACCTATTCGGACACAGGGTCTTAGCAGATGTAATCAGGTTACCACGAGGCCAGGGGAGACTAGCGTGGTGTCCTTATAGGGAGATAAAGAGAAATTTGGGGGCACACTGGGAACGCCATGCGATGGCAGAACAGAGACTGGAGGGGTGCAGCTATGAGCCAAGACACCCCAAGGAGTGCCAGGAGGCCCCAGAAGCTTCAAGAGGCAATGGAGGATTCTCCTCCATACCTTTCAGAGGGACTGTGGCCCTCCTGACACCTCAGTTTTGGGTGTCTGGCCTCCAGAACTGCGAGGTAATGAATTTCTGTGGTTTTAAGCTGCCCAGTTTGTGGCAGTTCCCGAAAGCGGCTCTAGAAATGACTATACTTGCCACGAACCAGGCACCGCTCTCTACAACCTCATTTAAGCCCCAACCTCCTGCAGTGTCATGGTGACACTGGGCTGGCTCTCTGACCCAGCCTGAGAAAAGGAGCAAACGTCGAGACAGAAAGGATCCGGGGCACGGGGTGAGCGGCACGCCCCCCACAGCCCGTCACTCCCCCCCTCCTCAGCATTGGGGTGGATGGTTTCCCATGGTGACAGGGCAGATGCCAGCCCCTTGGCAGGTGCTGAGTAAGGGACTCCTACGTGCCAGGGGTGTTCTCGCCTCTGACTGCATTAGCCCTTGCTGTCTCGGCCAAAACTGAGACAAAGGATCCCTCCGTCGTGGCCTGGTACACTTGTACAATTAAATAATTAATGGCTAAATAACTTAGGAGAGAAAGGCTTTGGTTTCCCAGGCAAAACTGAGACTAAAAGAGACTCTTCTTCATCCTGTTATAAACTGTATAATTAAACAATCAAAGACCACACAACTGAGGGAAAAGGGCCCACAGAAGAAAGACCAGAGGTATAAACAGTCCCCATTTCCCTACCTAGAACTACACACATGCGTACACATGTGCGCGAGCACACACACGTAGGACATGTGCATGCAAACACATGTACATGCTGGCCAGCACACATGTGCACACACAATTACACACATGGGAATGCACAGGCATGCATGGACATGCACAGGTATGCACAAACACTGACAGGCATGCCAGAGATGCCCATATACACACATGCAAGCACACACATGGATGTGCAGATAGGCACACACACGCACAGACAGAAACACATGCGCAGGTGTGCACACACAGAAACACGGAATGCCAGGAGAAAGGAAAGCTCCTGGCAAGCTCTGGAAACTAGGAGATGTTTGAATTTGTGAAAAATGAAACAAGAACAATGAGAGTCCAAATGAGACAGAAGCGTAAGATACAGGGTAAGTCCAGTGCGGCTTCCAAACGCCCTCCACTCTGTAATAATGCGCGCTAAGAAATTATCATGTGGCCTTTGGACAGGAACCAAAAGCCCGAGGAGCTGGGGTCAGGGTGAGGTCAGAGTTCTGCTCTGTGCACAAGTGCATTTCAGTTGCATCGGGCACTGCCGCAGTCAGCTTCGCACACAGGTGCTGCCAAAACTGCGCTGGGCTAACGGAAATGTCAATCAGGCAGCGTGCCCCTCCCTCTGGGGCTGGAGGGGAACGAAAGGCTCGCAGGAGATCAGACCTCCGGGGGTCTGCACAGAGCACAGCCTCCCGTAACTCTGGGCTTCCCTGCCCTCCCCGCCTCACCAGTACGGCTGGAAGTCTTGGTTCCAAGGACAGCAATTCCGCGTTTGTTTTAGCACATGTTCCCCAGTGGGGCCAGGCTGGCCTGGCTCCACACCTGGGCTTTCCACACACTTCCTTCTGTGAGCTCAGGCCCCAGGAGGGACTGGAATGCTATCGCTCGGTGCAGACTGTGTGGGTTTTCTCCCGACACCCACGACCAATTCTCTGACATCAGCCAGTGTCCCACAAGTCAGTTCATTCTGACACTCAGCACAGACCCTGCAGGTTAAGGCTCAGGGCCCCAGACTGCCCCCACTTCAGACACCAGTCGCACATGGGACCCCCGGTTGCCCACACATCTGCCCGGCCGACCTCGAGTCCGGGGTCCCGCAACCCTCTCCTCAGGTTTGCTAATCCACTAGGGTTTCCAGAACTCAGGCAGGGGCTTCACTGACGTCGGCCAGTTTACTGTAAGGGTTACAACTCAGCAACAGCCAAATGAAAGAGATGAAGAGGACAAGACAGGGGGCCTGTGGGGCACTGAGCTTCTCTGCCCTCTCCAGGCATGCCACCCTGTTGGCACATCAATGTGTCACCAACCCGGACGCTCCTAAACCCCGTCATTTAGGGGTTTGGGCTTGACGGATTAAATCACTGGCTGCTACTGACTGAACTCAATTCCCAGCCCCTCTCCTCCCCAGAGGTCAGGGTGGGGCTGAAAGTCCTAACCCTCTAATCACAGGATTGGTATTTCTGGCAACAAGTCCCCACCTACAAAGTATCCAGGGACCTTCCACACGTGGCCTCATTAGCATAAACTCAGGTATGGTCAGAAGAGTTCATCATGGATAAAAAAAAAAAACACTCGGATGATTCAGAAAGTTGAGAGTTTTAGCAGCTCTGTGATAGGCACTGGGGACAACGGTCTCAATGTATACTCCCATACGATGACATAGGCCGGCCAGCCAGTCACCTCCTCTCCGAGCCCCGGAGCTCAGCCAAGGCTCCCACCTCCCTGGCCCTGCCTCCTCTCTCATTTGTTTGCCTTCCCTACTGCCCGTCGGCCTGGCCCTTCGCCCTCGTTTGCCCGTCAGCCCCAACCCTCTTCTCCGATCGGGAGGCCAGCTCAGGCAGAGCCTGAGGCCACGACCATGGGTGCTGGGGGCGGGCGCCCTGGGAGTGAGGGGCGGAGCCCCGCTGTGGAGCCTGGGCCTCGGCCAGCCCCCTGGGAAGGCTGGCCCTGCCCGTGGGCGTGGTCTTCCAGCCCCAGCGGGGCTCATGCGTGAAGCCGCCCCACTGAGGCCAGTGAAGAGCCTGCCCCCCCTCCCCCGTCCGCGCTGTCATGGTTGGCCCAGGAATCGATCAGGCGAAACAGGGAGCCCATCAGACTGCGGTCTCTGTGTCTCCCAAAATGGGGTTTCCGGGGCTGACCTTATTCTGTGTTTTCCTTGGTTTTTTACGGTTTTCTTCCTGCAATAACAGTAATACGTTCAGGGTAGTTTTTTAACTGATAATCGAACCAAACACCGCCTGCTGCGATTCTCCCCAAGCAGAGAGGTTATAGCTACTACCCGTGCGGCGCGTCTGGTTCCGTCCCGCGGGCGTCCCGCAGCCCTTCCCCGGCCCAGCTGTTGTGCGCTGTCTCGCTAACGTAGCTCTTGATAATTAGGGTCCTTCCTATAATCACCCAAGAAGCTTCCACTTAATGCCATTTATGTGTGGTAGTTACCATAAGAAAATATCATTTCATGGGCCATTAAGAGGCTTAACAGTCTTGTTTTCAAAAATTATCATTCTTACAGTTCATATTTTTTAAGGGAAATTGAAGGTAAAGCAATATTCTATGACCCCTCATTTCGCTCCAGCTCATATTTATTTAACACCTTCCTGAGCTTGGTGTCTGGCATACTGTCCCCTTTCAGTCACCCGGCAACCCTAGCCATCAGGTATCAGACCCTCAGAAACGGGGAAATGGGTTCAACAAGGTGGAGCTCCCCTGCGGGTGTCACGGTGCCGGGAAACGGCGGTCACGGCGGTCACGGCGGTCGCGGCGCCCAGGTGGCTCTGACGCCACGGCCTGTGCTGCCTGCACCGCCCCAAGCAGCCCAGTAGGAGCCAGGCCACCGTGGCCGAGAACCCGGGGTCGGGAGCTGGGCCTCGGGCTCAGCGCCTCCCTCCGCCGCCCAGAGCGAGTGATGCGGCCAGGGTCGCGTTCCTTTGGCCTGTGTTGCAGTTCCCCCAGGAATAACAGTAATGACAGCGACCCACCCGACTGCACATAAAGCCCTGGAAGGGAGCCCGGCACGCGCCGGCACTTAGTCCGTGTGCCCGTTGTTAGTGTGTCCAGCCCCGAGCTCGGTCCCGCCGGCAGCGGACCCGCTGGCCGTGCTTGTTGCCCGGGGCCGTACGCAGTCCGCCTGGGAGGTGCCGGCAGCATCCCGCCAGGACTTGCCCCTGTGGACTAGGACAATGGTGTGATTACCTGGTTTTCCACTCTGAGAATTTAATCTTTTATTTTGATACCTTGTGTATTTCTCTAGCTCTTTTAAGACCTTTTACAGATGAAAATATTCAATTCTTTCTCTTTGCACACAACATAAGATTGACATGTGCTCTCCAGCCCCCGTGGTCTAGAACACTCTTCCAGTCCCCGTCTTCTGACTACACATCACTTCTTGGAAGCCTTCCCTGATCCCATCCTCCAACCTCCCCGCTCCCCGCAACCAAGTCAACCAGTCTCCTCTGAGCTTCCGCTGTCCTTGGCTCTCACCTTTAAAGCAGCATTTCCCACTGCCTTGGAACCATCCCTGTCTCTCTCCTTCCACTAGACAGTGAGCTCACTGCATTCTAAATGCTGGGAGGTCCCAGAATCCTGTCTCCGACACAGACATTTCCCCGTCACCCTAGACATGTGCTCACGTCCACCTCCCTGGTATCACCACAAGGGCACTGCAGAAGCTACATTCACGGCAGAGATCCCGGCCTTTTCCCCTAAGCCTGGTGTCCCCTGGCTCAGTAAATGAAATCTTCATTTGAGGGTCCCCAGAAGCAGACCCCAACAACGGGCAGGTGGGGAGGCAGGGACGGCTCAGACAAGATGGCAGTTGTGGGTGTGGTAAGAAGCGGTCAGGTTCGAACGGAGGGTGGGTAGTGTGGCGTGAGAGAGCGAGGGGTCAGGATAACTGCAAGACTCTGGCTGGCTCAGTGAGACGCTGAAAAGAAAAGAAAGCCAGCACGTGGTGAGTTCCCCAATAATGTCAAAGTTGGAGATACGGCCATGATTTGATATGCCACGAAAACCTGATTATCTCTTCGCCGAGCCGCAGCCAAGCAGAAAAGCGACTAAGGGAGGAGGCAGTCCTCGGAGGCATCTGAGTGGAAGGCAGGGACTTGCCAGTTCAGAACAGAAGGGAAGGCTGAACAAATTCATTAAGAGGGGACATGAGAAGTCACAAAAGCCACAGATACTCAGAGTCAGTCGGTGGGGAGACCGATGTTCCAGCATGCCTCACAAGTCCCTGGGAATTGTCTTCTAAAAGTCAATTTTCTTAATGCCGGTAAGTCATCTGGATGATCAAATTATGTTTACTGTATTCTGCTTAAAAGATCAACAAAGCATGTAACCCATTATAGGAAAACTTCCGACGAAAATGCTTAAAATAAAATATTTGCATTTAAAAGGATAATTCCTCAAATACCTGGGGGAAAAAAACTGCCTTGAGACTCTAGGAAGCTGTGTTTTACTGTCACAGCACAAATCCACTGACATTCCATCATGAAAAACACATGCACATCCATTGCCTCCTCTGATGTTCATAAAAGCCATGAGGATGGATAGTCACCCCAACTTCGTTGGCATGTATAGACCCAGGGACGTGACGTGATTTGAGGCCACACTCACAATGGAGCGAGAGCCAAGGCTGGAAACACCCAAGGGCCCCTCCTCCCTTGTGGCTGGTCTGTGCCTCCAACATCCGCGCCCTGGGAAAGTTGCCCGTGAGGGGACATAAAGTCCTAGAACTGAAACCCAGTTTTGCCACAAATACCTGTGTGACCTATTATCATCCAGGAATGGCCAATCATTTTCATTCATGTGCCAATCTAATCACTCTTTCATGGCCTCCAGAAGCCCTGTACTGAAGGATTCTAGGACCAGACAGGCTGGACTGGACTGACACAGGTGTTTCATCAGAACTGCCCTCCAGGAGCCGAGACTGGGGAGGAAGTCAAGAGGGCAGTGGCTAGGGGACGCTGAACTGGCCTGTCCCCTGGGAAGACTGAATTATACACACAGAGACAACGATCCCTCCAGAGACACTGAGGGCTGAGTGAATGGCTTCCAAACAACACAGAGAAAGGCTGAACAGAGAGACTGGGGAGCAGGGGCGTGCGTGCCTCCCGTCATCAGCCTCATATCTGTTACCAGGAGGTGAGACGACTTACACACTTCCTCCCCAGTCACATGTCAGCTGGTCAGGTCCACACAGAAGTGTCCGGGTTGCGCATAAAGGAGGAGCGGGGAGTCACGAACAGAGCAGTTTTTGTACATATTAATCGGCTTCCCACAGCACCCGAGGGCCTCCGCCGGACATTTTTTGTAGCATAACAACATTTTCAAATATTTATACTTCACATTTCCGGACTGCCCACCCTCCCTCTGAGAAGCGTGAGGTGATACACTTCGCTTATGCTTTTGGACACTTTCCAATTGCCAGGCGCAAACATTTTATCTTGCTCCTAAACTGCAGCCGACCGGTCTTTGCTCATATTTCCAGATTGTGTGTAACTGTTAAGACTGGACGTAGTTTTGTTGCCTCATCAATTACTCTACAAATCCTAATCTGTTCAATACATGACATTTTTACCAAGAAACGAAGCCCTGGCCTAAAAGCAATGACCACCACCCATGGGGGGACACGGAGGCAATTCCCACACCCAACTCCGCCAGGAACCACCTCACACTGAACCGCACATGTTCCTGTCAGGCTGGTGGTTTCTATGGTTGAACTGTCACGTCTCGCTTTGGGTCAAGATGAAAATAAACACTATCAATGTGTCTGTGTAACAAAAGCCATCTTTGACCGTCTCAAAGAGCAGAGGTCTAAGCCCAGCTTCTTGGACTCTGATTAAGGCCGGAAATCCTCTCCTGTCCATGGCTCCAGACAAGAACATGCCTAGGACGGCAGCGTGCAGCGAGCAGGAATTCCGTTTTGTGAGCCAGGCACGCACTCACCTGCCAGAGTGTACTTTCTCCTCTATGTTATTTAACACGCGTTGCATTTACGGTGGGTGGCTCTTTGCAGCCTTGATATTAGAGGTAAGGAAACAGAAGTAAGCTCTCGACTCAACAAACGTTTCTTGAGCTCATATGAGATGCCAGAAGTTGATGATGTAATGGGTTACGTGACTAGTAAGTGACAGAGCCCAGCTCAGAACTCAGCCCTGAGCCTCCAGTCAGCCACGTCTTTTCTCGCCCCTGCATCCCCCGCCCCACGGTGGTCTGACGTGGCCCACCCGCACCGGAGGCTCCCAGGGTGTACAGTAACGCACTCTCAGCCTCGCTTGCTCTCACGGAACCAGGATCTGGTGGCAGAGCTTGAGAACCTGCCCTCTTTACCAAGCGACTCTGCTGAAACACACAGTAACATTAACCGCATAATATGCCCAAAATATTCTAAGCCAGAAGAGAGTAGGTAGTAGACATTCGACAGATATTTACTGGATGGCTGCATAACTGTTGTGTCACCCCTTGAAGATAAGAACACTCTGCTAAATTATTTGAGTCAAACAGAAAATGCAAAATAATTACGAATGTTTTAAATATTAAAAGCAAATAATAATAATAATAATGTGTCCAAAATTATATACACAAGTAAAATTAGAGTTTTGAATCCTTTACTTTTAAAAAGCTAGGAAAATAATCCTACTTAAAAAAATAGCAAGAACACAACAGTGTATTAAAATAGATGCTATTAATGAGTTTGGAAAATAAAGCTTATAAATTAATTTTAGAAAAAGGAAAAATTTACCAGGTGCTAAATAGATGAGCAGAAGATTTTTAAATAAGACTGCGCCCTCATTCACGGCTGATGGGAACATAAAATGGGTCGGTCAGTCAGGAAGGCGCTTTCGCTCTTCCTCAAAAAGTTAGTGTCTCAGTTAGCCAGCAATCCCACTCCTAGGTGTCACTAAAGAGAAATGAACGCATGTCCACGCAAAAACTTGTACACTAGTGTCACAGCCACATTATTCACAACAGGTGAAAAGTGGAATCAAACCAATGTCCCTTAACTGGTGCATGGATAAAGGAAATATGGCCTATGCATGCAATGGGTTATTATTTGGCCATAAAAGGAATGAAGAATTGATACGAGCTACACTGTGAGCACACCATGAAATATTATATTAAGTGGAGGAAGCCAGACACAAAACACCACATATTACATGACTTATAGAAAATGTCCAGAACAAACAACTCCGTAGAGACAGAAAAGTAGATTAGTGGTTCCGAGGGCGGGTGGGAGGGGAAAAGGGAGTTATCCCAGGGTGTCTTTTGGGGACAGTGAAATGCACTAAGATTCGATGGTGGTGCTGGCTGAACAACAAAAACCACTGCACTGCACCTTTTTGAAGGGTAAATCTTGCGGTATGGGAACAGTTCCTCAATAAGCCACTATTTTTTAAGCCCATTAGCATATAACTAACTCTGGGTCAGACAACACTCCCAATGAAACAGGGCATGCAGATCAGAAATAGACCCTGACGTAAACAAGAATGACTGTATGCGGGAGAAAGACTAGCACACAAACGGGAGGAACAGGGGATTCAGGACATTGTAAAAAGTGGCTCTTGCTTAAAAAAAAACAACGAATTTAGATTCTCGCCACGATACAGCAAAATACATCCTGGTTAATAATTTGTATGTGTAAGGAAACTCGATGCAAACACGAGAGTATCGATTGCTCTACGGAGGAGAAGAGACTCTCAGAGAAGAGCTGCAGGAGGAACCACAGATCACGACTGAAGGGCGTGCTGCCTTACAGTGTAAATAAACAAAATTTAAAGGGCGGCAAGAGACTGAACAAAATGTACCTAATAAACCAGTGTTTAGTAGTTTTGTTTAAAGACTTCATTCAGATTGGATGCATCCTTAATTGGAAAGGAATAAATAATACTAACAGACAGAAGAAAAGCAAATAGCTAACGAATGTTCAATTTTATAGACAACAAGATACGGGGGTATTTTTCCACCGACTCAAGTGGAAAATATTTACAAATTTGGGCTGTGGAGGAAAGCAGTGATGAGTTAGAAACTCGGGGGGATGTGAAAATGGGTAAATACCTTTGTAATGTGGATGGTCTTAAAAAATTTTAACAGCCAGGTAAACACAAATCAATAGCTGAAGTAAATGCATTAAATTAAAAGGTAAAATAATTCATTATCGGACAAATGTACTTCTGGGTAGCTTTCCTAAGGAAAACATCATCATATGTGATGGAGGTGATGCACACACACGTCGTATCTACTCACTGGACAAACATCTGGTGAGCATCTGCACGCCCGGGCCGGTTCCAGGGAAGAAAGGTCACAGGGGGAACAAAACTGACGAAGTCCCTGCCACTGCCCAGCCTGCACCCCGGGCAGACAACAAACAAAATGCCATGCGACTGCTGATGAGGGCACTGGGCAGCCGACGGGGCCACTGGCCGCCCCGGGAAGCCTTCCTGCTCAGCTGGCTGTGGAGTTCCTTTTCCTCGCAGGTGTGCTCGGGTGGGCATTAAAGGGGGAGACACAGACCCTCCAGCCTGGAACACTCACGGAAGGCTCTCCACGAGCCTCTTCCCAGGTTTTTACCCAGCACTGACACTAGCCCCGAGTCTGGGAATCCTCCTGGCCTCGCACTCTACTGCCGCCACCCGGCCTACATGGGCACGCGCGCTGCGTGGCTCTGCTGCTGGGAGGGCGCCCTTCCACGGTCACGCACACAGGGGCCGCCAGGAGCGGGGTGCAGGGCGGCAGGGTTTGTGCTGGCTCACACCCTCTGTGCTGACCCGGCTACTGACCAGGCCCGAGGGATCCCCCTCCGCTGTCAGCTGATGGTAGGGAACAGAAAAGATCAGGCTGGTCCCTTCCCACAGCATATGGTTCCTGGGGTCGATGGTGACAAGTTCCCTGGGGGACTGTTGAGGGACTGTTACTATATGTGCTCGCGGCCCTTGGTAGGTCTCTTCAGGAGGGGACTCTGAGCCTGAGAGCTGCCAGGGATCTCGAAACCAGGTTTGTCCTTTGTGACGGTTGGCTTCTGCCCTCTCTTCACCGGCTCTGGATTCCTCCCAGCTGTACGAGCCAGGCTACTCCCTTGTAGGCTACCTGCTCACCTGCAGTGCGCCTCGGCTCCCTGCGGGCCTCAGAAGTCCGAGGCACCCTGGCTGTCCTGGTCTTGCTGTCCCCTTACAGTAACCGTGTCCTCCTGACACCGGTAGTTAAACCTTGACACCTGACGATCCCAGAGCCCAGACGATCCCAGAGCATCTATCGTAAACCACACTGAGCATCTGAAAGACCCCATGTGCCACCTCCCCAGCAGTGGCTAAGTGAGGAGTATGTCCTGTGCACCCTTCTGGGAAGCATGGCCACGCGACACACCTCTGCTCTCCCTACAAATGCAGTCCCTCACTCCTGTCTCTCCAAGTCTCTGGCCTCCTCCTATAGCTCTACTCAGCTTGTTCTGACCTCCCCATCTCATTAAACCATCACCGTTTCCAAGCCGCAGGGCAACAGCCCAGCAGAAGAGGGTGGGCTCCAAGGTGTCCTTGCCAGGACTGTAAATCTGGAATCAGAGGACAGTGCCCCGTCAGCCAGCCTCCTCCGCTCCAGCTGTGCACGCTGCGTCCTCTAGTCTGACGCCCCCGCCTGCTGCTCCCGGGCCAGCACAGGCACCATGTCTAGGTCCTGTAACGTCTTCAGTAACTCAGCTGTTTCCTCCACGCGCAAAGGAAAAGGAGGGGAAAATGGAGTCACTTCTAGGGAGGGTCCAAGGAAGGCTTCACACAGGGCAGACACTTGATGTGAATGCTGACAGCTGAGACTTTGGGAAGGCAGAGAAGGTCGGGAGAGAGGAGGGTGCGTTGCGTGGGAGCAACTGTGCGGGGGACCAGGCACCCAGGTACAATGGGTGAAGAGCGAGGAGGACAGCTGAGGGGCGGGGGGGAGTGAGAGAGGAAATGCAAGAGGACGAGGCTCTGGGGTCGGACAAGGGCCCTGAACGAGCAGCCCGTGTGCTCACTTCACCCCGATTCTGGAAGAGTAACTGATGACAACGGTGGGAAACCAGGGCGGTCATTTAAAAGGCTGTGTTTTGGGAGAACAGGTATTTGTTCGGATATCACAACCGAGATGGTCTTAAGGACAGAGCCTACAGAGCAGGCGCCGGGGAGAGGCACGTGGGTGTCCCCGTCCAGTGGACAGAGGGGGGGCCACCTCCCCTCTAGTGAGCACTCTGCCTGCCGTCTGCACGCACTCCGCGTACCTATTCCATTCAGGCAAAGAGCCTTATGAGGCGCCCCATTTGAGAGGAGAGGAAGCTGGGGGTGGAGGCCCCACGTGGTGCCCGCGCTCTCCCTCCGCAAGCGACAGAGCTGGAATTCAATCCCAGGCCACCTCTTTCACCTCCGAACACGGAGCTTCCTCGGGGCGGACGCGGGGACGAAACGGGCTGGGCCAACGGCTGGAGCTCTCCGGCACCTGCACCTGCATGGCTGTCTGACTCCCGGGGAGTGACAAAAGCATCCATGTGCAAGTGCACACACAGCGATCACACTGTGAAATGCAGGGCTCTGCCTGTATTTTTATAGTAACACTCACTCCGCCTGTGAGAGCGTGCCACTGTTGTCATCATCACCGCCTCAATTTAAAATCCTAACGGCCCAGCGAATAACTAGCAAGACCAGTAATGAAGCCCCTCGTGGTGCTTTTTCCTTTCCCACCCGGGACTATAAATTAAATGGATGAGAAAACTAACCTTTACTCCCGAGGAGTGATGATTTAGCGTTGGATGACACCAGCCCAGGTAGCTAATACCCGCGATGAAGTAGGGGCTCTGAGCGTGACTAACTGCCCGGGGGTGCTCAGGAAGGAGAAAATCACCACATGAGGCAATTAACTCGGGATAACATGACGGACGGGTTTCGGAACCCTGACGAGGAAGCTGAGAAAGGCCCATAGAGTCTGCGGGGAGCCATCCGAAGGGTCAGAGTCTGTGATCAACACATCCGGAGCGGGGAGAGGTGCCCAGCCACTGATGGGCAAGAATTATGCACCTGGGTATTCATGCTGCCTCGACAGCAGGCGTCTGGAGGAAGCATCCGAGCGTCTGTCTGAGGCTGTGCTGCCTGTGGGAGGAGGGGGGTGTAAGAGAAGGCAGGCGAAACGGGGTAAATCGACCAGCAGCAGCGGAGGCGGGGTGGCCGGGGCAGGAGCGCTGTAGGCACTCAGCTCTTTGGAATTAGACACAGGGCGCGGAACTCTGCCCTGACGCTGACTCTGTTTCTCAGAAACGCTCTTAAGCCTCCCAAACTCTGGCTCCCTTATGCGGAAATGAGAATAGTGGCCTGGAGTGTCGCTGTGCGGACCGTGTGAGTGAATGTGTGAGACATGCCAGACACAGAACATAAACAATACTTCTCTTCCATTATTATAAGCCTCGTTACCACTGCCCGTCTACTGCCTGAGCACTGCGGAATAATAATAAAACAAAAAACAGATGGATTTCCTCTTTTTAACCCAATCTGTACATCTCTAGTCAAAGCAGCTGGGATTCAAAGCCCTCAGGAAAGTAAAAGATTGGGGCACGTTCAAAGAACAACTTTTGAATCATTTTGAAGCAAATTCTTCACAGAAACGTAAGGTCCTTGCAATGCGCCGTGTGCTGCACGTCACCGGGTGCTCGTCCAAAATGCAGGCCCCGCCCTGGGCCCTGCTACATCAGGGCCCGCATTTTCACAAGGTCCCCACGTGGTCTGCAACCACAATAAAGCTGGCAGAGCACCGAGCTGGGACGGAGCGTCTGCACTGGTCCACGACCACAGCAAATTCCCTGGTGAATGCAAAGACAGCTTCCAGTCAGCCAAGCAGCTGACCCACTGTCACACCCGATCAACTGATGCCCCAACAAAGCAGCAGCACAACTGACCAGCTCGTAGGGAGCAATGCCAAACGTAATCAGCCCAGATGGGAAGCAGATGGCGTACGTGAAGGGCCATCCAAAAATATTGTAAGACAGCCCCGGGCCCCCATGAAGTTTCCAACCTCTCAGGGGCACCAGAGGGCCAGAACGCTGAGCCAAACTGCTGGCTGAGCGACGAGACGTGGAGGTGCTCTGTTCGGACCTGGGAAGTCGGAGCAGCCTCCTGGGGGTGTGGCATCCTCCACAGACTTGGGCAGGCAGGGACAGGGAGGCAGGTGCAGTTTGAGGAGAGGGGAGCCACGAGGCAGGACAGCAGGAAAGTGCGCAGCGTGCTGAGAGGCGGGAATGAACACAGTGAGAGCTAAAGCTGGGGCGCCGTTTGGCGGCTGGGCGCCCGGGGCCTTGAACACCGAACCAGGTATCCCGGCTCACCTTCGAGGCAGAGAGCGCGCACCAGTAGGAGTTTGCCTCAAGCAGGGAAATGACTTGAATATGTGGCTTGAGACCACAAGAGACGTATTTTCTTTAGCTTTTGCGTAAGCAGTAGGGCACAGTACCCCCGTGACCAGAAACAAGACAAATCTATGTCATCTGGTCCTGTTTTGTCACGTTTGGTGTCAGAGCCCAGCTGGTCCTCACTTGTGATGTACAGGGACCCCAGCCCTCTCTTTTGGGGCTTCCAGCCTTATTCAATTAGTTTTCCTACATATAATGGGAACTTCAACTCGCTTTGCGCTGACGCTTACTCCCCCTCTGCCGCAGAGTTGTCACGGGGTGTCAGCGGCTCCTCGGCCCGCCCTTGTCCAGCCCCTGTGCACTTAGGTGTAACCATGAGACTAATTCTCACTGAGGGCGGGAGCAGAAGCAATGTGTTCCTGTCCCAGCCAAAGCTCTGGAGTGGCCATGCCG
>PVJD01003528.1:129636-161817 GCA_004026545.1 Mormoops blainvillei | reverse complement strand
CCTGTTTATTTGTATACTTTGTGATTTTTTTTCTCAAAAAACTGGACATTTTGAATATTATAATTATGGGAATCAGAATCACTCCTCCCTCTCCAGAGTTTGCTCTTGTTCCTTGTTGAAGGCTATAATCACCCAGTTGTCTAATGAATTTCCAATACAATTTTTGCAAAGACTGTACTTCTTATTTGTAGTGATCACCTAAGTCTCTGTTGCATTATTTTAGTAGTCAGCCAGTGACCTGACAGAAATTTCATTAAATACCTCAAACCAAAAAGAAAAAAAACCAAACCATACTCTCATTTTTGCAGACTGGCTCTGAGCAGAGGCAGTCCTTCAATGCTTGGCAGGCCATTTATAATTCTACTCTAGCTTTCACTTCCTGCTTCTGCAGACCCTAGCCATAAGTCAGAGGTGCAGTCAGGCCTGAGAGCATGCATCATGTTCTGAACAGACACATTACAAAACCTATTTTTGCCTCACTCTGTAGTATTCCCTTGTATGTATATACCATAGTTTATTTTCCATCCATGAGTTAATGGGCTTTTGATTGCTTCTACTCTTTGACTGATTTGAATAATGCTGCTATGACATTGTAGACTATTTCTACAAGAGATATATACGTATATCTTATTTCTATTAAAAAACCGCTTATTTAGATATAATTGATATACAATGAACTGCATGTATTAAAAATTTATAATTTGATGAATTTTGAAAATATATAATTTGTGAATTAATCATAGTTAAGAAAATAAACACTTTCATCACACACACAAATTTCCACATGCCCCTTGATAATCCCATGCAACTCTACAGCCCTGTCTATCCGCCTGTACCCACTGGTCAGCTTTCTGTCACTAAACATTAGTTTGCATTTTATAGTATTTTATATTAGTGGAATAATACAATATTGCTCTTTTTGTCTGGTTTCTTTCACTCAGCATAATTATTTTTATTTTCTTCCATGTTGTTGTTTGTATCAATAGCGCCTTACTTTACTACAGAGTAGTAATACATTGCATATCTATATCACTACTTGTTTATCCATTCACCTATTGACGGATATTGGAATTTTTCTACCTTTTTAGCTATTACAAATGATCATGTTTGAACATTTTTGTACAAATATTTTTTTATAGGCTTTAAAAATTTCTGTTTGGTTAATACTTAGGAATAGAGTGTCTGGGTTGTATGGTAGGTGTGTGTTAACATTTTAGGAAACTGCCAAACAGTTTTCAAAAGTGAAAAAGAATGGCCATTCCAACAATAGGTAACTGTTGTATCATTTTACATTACTATTAGCAGTGTATGAGAGTTCTAGTTGTTTTCAAGTATTTTGTACATATATAAAAACACAAAACAGGTATGCCCACTGCCTAACTCTTATCAAATATTAATATTTTGCCTTTGTTCTTATAAAAGTATTCATTAAAATTATGTTTGAAATGTAACCTACTTCCCTTATTTTAAAATAAAACGTTGCAGTTGCAATTGAAGTACTTTGTATTCCCTTCCCCTATTTTATTCTCCCATCTTTTCTTCTTTGGATTAATTATTATCCTGAATTGGGTGTTTATCATGTCATAATGTATTTAATATTATTTCTAAATATATATGTAGCTATATGCATGTATATATGTGCTATATATTAGTATATACACATATATGCCCTATAGTGTGTATATATACTGTATATATATCATATATATATGATCTGTCCATGTGTATATATGATCTGACTGTGTGTGTGTGTATAAAATGGTCTGTCCAGAAGGTATCCAGCCATGTAATATGAAAAATAGACACATTTATTGAAGAAGATACAGGATACAAGGAACATTGTACACAGGACAGTGATGTTTTAGACCCCTTCAAAATAGGCACCTTGGGACTCCCAGTCTCCCAGCTGCCCCATTGTATTTTCCTGAATCTCATCGATGGTCTGAAATCTCTTTTCATTCAAAGGTGATTTTAGTTTTGGGAAAAGCCAAAAGTCACGGGGTGCCAAATCTGGGCTGTAGAGGGGCTGAGTCACCTGTGTGACTTGATGTTTTGCCAAAAAATCCTGCACTAGATGTAATGCATGGGTGGGCATGTTGTTGTGAGGAAGTTGCCAATCACTAGCTGCCCATAGCTGTGGCCTTCTGAATCACCCAAGTTTCCATAGAGAAATGTTCAAGCTTAGTGCAAAATTTGATGCAAATTTGTTGCTCTAATCATTCAGTCATTTAGAATGCAACGGCCACACAGTACACATGCTCACTCAATGGTGTCTATTACCCCCACTGATTAGTACAGTGACATTGTCACTGTTCATGCTTGTGCATTCCAGTCCACTCTCCTTGGCTGCCAGGTTACATGGATGTTGCAGAAACTGTTCTCGTTATATTAGCAATGGCTGGACTTTTTTTGGACAGACCTCGTATATATATATCAGGGTATACTCATATATAGCATGTTGTATATATACTATATATAAATACCATATATTAAATGTATACACTAGAATATATACTACATATATAATATGCTATTCTTACTGTAACTTATTTTTTCATTGTTATATATTTTAGTTTTATTAATATTGATAAATATGTAAATGTTCAGTGTTTTTTCAGACTGTGAGTTGCAAATTGTTAAGTAGCTCACAGTATCAATTTAGTAGGTCATGAACTACTTTAGGAAAAATATAATAACATAGAAAAGAGAATGCATGACATGTACTCAATTTAAATATAATTTTGTGAGAGTTCTCAATACATATTTGAGTATCTATGTATTGAGTCATGGTGTAAAGTCAAAACACTTGAAAGTCAGAGTTGAACTTTGTCAATTTAACTATTATATGCTATTTCATTGTATGAATATAATGAAGTTTAGGTAACATTTTCTCCTGTTGATATTTCAATTGTTTCCACTGTTTTACTACTATAAACAATACTGCAAAATACTGTTAAATATGTGTTCTTGTGCACGTATGCAAGAGTTTCTCTATAGTTACAAGTTGAATTGCCAGAGTACATGTATCTTCAAATCTGTTGGATATTGCTAAATTCCTCTTCATTGTGCAGTTTTCTCTAACAGCGTATTAGTTCAAATCATTCCATATCTTTGACTTTGGGCTTTAAAAAATGTCAGTCTGATGGGTATAAAATAGCAGCAGGTCATCGTTCTTTCAAATTTAATTTCCATAAATATTAGTAAAGTTGAATGTACTTCCCTGTGATTATTAGATAGCTGGGTTTCCTCCTTTATGAACTGCCTAATTGTCCATTGGATTGTCTTTAATTCATTAATTTGTCATTTGATATAAAAATCTGTGTTCTAATCCTTTGCTAACTGATACATATTGTAAACATCTTCACCTAGCCTGCGGCTTGTATTTCACTTTAATGTGTTGCTTGGTAAGCAAATTTCTTTAATTTTAATGTATAAAATTTATTAAGCTTTTTCTTTACAGTTTGTACTCTATCCATTTTTTTCTTACTTAAAAAGTAAGAAAAATAAGCTGCCCTGGATGGATAGCTCAGTTGGTTAGATCATCGTCCCAATACACCAAAGTTGCGGGTTCAATACCCAGTCAGGACACATACAGGAATCAGCCAATAAATGCATAAATAAGTGGAACAACAAATCAATGTTTCTCCCCTTCTCTCTCTTTCTAAAAATCAATCAAATCAATAAACAATTTTAAAAATATATAAAAAATAAAAATAATCATAGAAAAAATATTTTCTCTCTGAGGAATAACAATTTTTTCCTATAAATTTTCAATAAATTAAAAAGTTTTTCCTTTCACATTTAGTTTCTAATCCAACTGTAATTTATTTTTGTGTAATTTATTTTGTTGTGAGCAGAGGGAGGCACACCATAAAACTAATGAAGCTCAAGCTTCAGGGACCATTACTTGCTCAAGCCCTTTCTAAGGTCCTGAGAGAATCACAACTAATGTGTAAAATATAGGTTGTACATTTTTATAAAATTTATAAAAGTAAAATATTTTGTTTTTCTTAAATAGAGGTCCCCAGATTTTAAGTTTGAGGCTCCATAAACCTTGGAGTTCACTCCGAGGTCTGAGATAGGAATCTAATTTTAATTTTCTTTCATCTGGATAGTAATTGTTCCAGTGCCAGTTATTGATATAGCAAACCATTTTCCCATTGATCTGTAATGCTACTTCTGGCATATGTGAAGATTCCATAAATGAGGAAGTTTATCTCTTGGGTCTTTATTCAGTCCCCTTGGTATACCTGCCTATCCCTCCTATTTATTTTGATCTAGTAGAGGTTTGTAGGACTATTTCTGTCCTCTGACAGGGATCAAACTAAGTCATTCCACTTGTGATAGCATCCATTTATTTTAATGAGAATTACAAACGGAGTTTCCTGATTTTCTTTGAAAGACTTAGGTCACTGGAAAAAGTACATTGTTTTGTAGTTGGGTAGGTGTTGAACTCTGTTCAACTGGTTCTCCTAGTTTTTGACACTCTGGAGAATCATACTACTTCTGTAATAGGAGGTAACATTAAAAAATTAGGTGCAGCTGACAACTCCTCTCTTAAGCCTTGACTGATTCTCACATAGTTCTAAGTGATTTTTTCACATCCTACAACATTTTGTACATATTTCACTTCATCATGTGATATTTTAATTAGTCATTTATATCTGTGATTCCAATGAAACTAAGCTTCTCTTGTAGGCACGCCTCAGTGCCTAGCATGGTGTATGCCATACAGTGGACATTCAAAAAATGTCTTGAGTTAGTGAGTGAATTCAGAATACAAAACTATTATATTTCAATAACTTGAAGCAACCATGATTATTAATGATTTCCTACCAATTGGACTTCTTATGAACTATACACTGGGCCCAGGTTTCATAGCGTGGTAATACCTATATGACTCACACAGATACCTGCTTACAGTTAACTCTGAGGCTTCATTAAAAATCTTTGTGCTGTAACTCTTTAGGAAGCTAGTCAGAAGTGTTTTGTGCGGCCACTTAATGTGTATTACTCTAAACCCAGAAATGTCCTTTGTTGTTCTATTATTATAGTAATTAATGGATTTTTATTTTCTGTTTCTTTTTTTTTCTTCTCAGAAAGGGAGAAACTGAGGCTTGAAGTCAGAAGCGTTGGGCAGATTGGCTCTGACCATAGGTAGTTCACTTCATCTTTCCATGTCTGATCTTCCTCGTCATACTGTACTTTTGTTATAAAAGAAACAAGGTATAATAACATGTAATGCAAGTCAAGTGATTGTCTAGATAAGTATATTTTAAAACTGAATTAAACAATGATAATTTTATGAATAAATTCAGTTTTCATGTTCCTGAAGGAACAAAGTTGAATAGATTAATTTTAGCTAATGTCTATTATCTATTTACTTATATTACTTAAAATAACATTTCCTGCTACAACGGCTAAACCCTCAAACTTGAGGATGTAGTAGATGATCTCTCAGTCATTATGTTACCAATTAGCAGTTTGTGTTTGTATAGGCAATGATTCACAGACTCAATCTCCCATTTTTTTGTCCTTGGCCTCTCTTGGAACTTGGAGTTCTCTCTTGCATCCTATTTATGTAGTTTGGTGATGGGAGAAAAAATAAAACTGTTATGTGGAGGGCTTTTGTGAGTCAGTGCTATACCCACATCACTTCTACCCATATTCAGGTGCTCAGAACTCAGTTACTTGACAACACCTGACTGTAAGAGAGCGCTAATAATTAATCTAGCCATGTGCACAGGGGGAAAAATAAACAGATTTATTGAATAATTGTTAATCACTGCCATGCAACCTATTAAGTATATAACATGCAAGGCTCTAGGGATACCAGTCCCCGTACTTGAAGATATCATACATACATTAAACATAATAGAAAAATAAATAATAATGGAGACCTTCTTTACCTTTTTCAAACTTTTAAACAACATTAAAGTATTTAAAAATTTCACCTGAGGCTTTCAGTTTCTGGTCCAGTATGTAAGTGGCGTAGAATTTGCCATTCCATCTTTACAACAAGTAAAAAGCTGAACAAAATCAAATATCACCGACTCTTAGATCCACCAGAGAAGTGAAGTCACAGGGCGAACCACTGTTCCCAAAATTGGAAAGACATAAAATCACAACTTAGTGCAGCAGAAGTCTCCTAGGGAAAACCTAGTATGTGAGGCCAAAGTATGTAAGGTAAATACTAACAGAACTGCTAGGAGAAATAGATGCACATAAATATAGTCGACGAATCTTTCAAAAAGGAGTACTGGCGATTCAGTGGAGCAACGGATTTTTTCAACAAATGGCGCTGGAGCAATGGGACATCTACATGCAAAAAAAAAAAAATAATCTAGACATTGACCTTACACCCTTCACAAAAATGAACTCAAAATTGATTGTACCCTTAAATGTAAAACACGAAATGATAAAACTCCTAGAATGGAAGAAACCCAAGATGACCTTAGCTATGGCAAAACCTTTTTAGATATAACACAAAAGACCAGATCCATGAAAAAAACTGATAATCCAAACTTCATTAAATTAAAAACTTTTGCTCTGCAAAAGACAATTTCGAGAGAAGAAGAACCATGGACTAGGAGAAAATATTTGCAAAATATGTAACTGACAAAATATTTTTATACAAAATATGCAAGGAACTCTTAATATTCAAGAAAATGAACAACCTGATTAAAAATGGGCAAAACATGTGAACAGACATCTCACCAAAGAAGATATACAGATGGTAAAGTGAGCATATGAAAAGATATTCAACATCACATGTCATGAGGGAAATGCAAATTAAAACAATGAGATACTACTACATATCTATTACAATAGCCGAAGTCTGGATCACTGACAACACCAAATGCTGGCAAGAAGGTGGAGCAGCAGGAGCTCTCCATTCATTGCTGATGGGAATGTAAAATGGTATAGTCCCTTTGGAAGATAGTTTGGCAGTTTTTTTACAAACTAATCATACTGTTACCATATAATTCAGCAATTGTGCTTACTAGCATTTATCCAAAAGAGTTGAAAATGGTGTTTATGTCCATATAAAAACCTGCATGTGAATGTTTATGGCAGATGCATGCATGATATCCTTCAATGGGTGAATGGGTAAACTGTGATACATCCATGCAATGGTATATTTTTCACCATTAAAAAAAGACCTATCAAAATATCAAAAGACATGGAAGAAACATAAGAGCATATTGCTTAAAGGAAGCTGTCAATCTCAAAAGGCTGTACACTTTGATTCCAACTATATGACCTCCTGGAAAAATTAAAACTATGGAGGCAGGAAAATGTTCAGTGATTGCCAGAGGTTTGGGGGATGGAAGGATGAATAGGCATAGAAGAGATTTAGGGTAGTGACACTATTCTGTATATGGTGGGTACTTGTCATTATACATTTGTCAAAATCCATAGAGTGCATAATACCAAGAATGGACCCTAGTGTAAACTACAGACTTTGGGTGATAATGATGTGTCACTGTAGGTTCACTGATTGTAATAAATGTACCACTGTGGTGGGGCATGTCAATAGTAGGGAAGGTTGTTTGTATGTGTGGAGACAAAGAGTATATGGAAATTCTCTGTGAGTTTAGTTCAATTCTGCTATGAATGAACAATTGCTCTAATATTCACCTGACTCTGGAGAACTATTACCTATATAACTAACCTGCCTCAAAGATTTCCTGAGATTAAAAAAAATGTTTTTTTGGGGGGAGATCTTACAAGAAAACAACATTAATGGTAGGAGATTTGGGAAAGGCTGCTCATTTGATATTAAAAAAATCCATGAGCATCAAAACTTACTGGCTGAAAAAGAATTAAATTTATCTTGATTGCTTATAGAACAGGGCACAGGTTGAAAACCACTTTTGGATTCTTAAAACCAAACAAAAATATCAATGCCCAGGTATTTTTCCCAAGACATGAATTTGGTTCTTTTTTTCTTTTTTCTTTTTTTTTTGTTGGCTTCAAAAGAGAAACAACATACAGGAACAAAAGCAATAAAAAAAGTTTAGTATTCCATGATTATATATTACTGTGCTTACACAAGGTGGGGCAAAAGTAGGTTTATAGTTCATATGGAAAAGAATAAAATAAATAATAATACAAGAATAATCATTTTGTGTACTCAAAACTGTAAAGCTACTTTTACCTGCATTACAGAAAATCAACAACTCCTATTTATTTTAAATATCTGGCTATTTATTAAATTGGCACACAAATAAGAGTAGGCCCTTTTTCTTTCTCTACAAAACTAACAAGACTGGAGTTTCTACTGTAGACCACCTAGGTCTTTCCACAATTAGTGGAACCATTTTCTTTATATTAAAACTCTGAGCCATGGCTTCAACCTGTTTCTTGAAGGTGAGACAGATAACAAGAAATTACTTAGTTAATTTATTTGCCTAATTTAATAAGTTTTAATATGACACAAATTACCTGGGTAATTAATCAAGGCTTTTTGTAAGGGCACAGTTGCTTTGAATTAGCAATTAGCTGCTCTCTTATTTTTTTTAACTTAACCATTATTTTCATTGACAAAATAAGTCTAAACACCTTGGATTCATCAGTTATGCTTCTTTTCTATTGTACTTTTTGAACTCAAGAAATCATAACTTGAATTCCAGTAAAGAGCTTTAGGAATTTACTTAAGTATTTTCAATTAAATGCAACAACATGGGTGGATATTTTAATAACTTTTTAAGTTGCCTATTTTCAAAATGCAATGGTAGGTGTTTTCTTCAGAGATTACTAAAGATAAGAGACACTGGTAAAAAATTTTGGCTCCATGTCTCATGCTATTCCGTTAAGCTCAGTGTATATTTTTCCAAGTTAGGTGCTTGAGTTTCTTGACTGTTAGCTTGCAAAGTACTACAAGGAATGGTACTATTTTATATGTTCTTTTCAGCCTCATAAAAACCAACACTGACTCTTAAAACTCCGAATTCATTTCTTATCTGCTATTTCTTTTCATTTTGTCTTTAGGAGTTCCATTTGTGTCTTCCTTCTTATATTCTTGTCCCATTTCTGAAGTCCCATATAAGACTGCAATCCAATGGTTCGCCACAATGTTTTCTTTGACCATTCCCTCTCGGCTCCGCATCAGCAAATTTGGTAACACTGAACTGCTTCTTCATAGTAAAGACGACGGGGGAGCTTGTTTACTCGTATGGCCAAAAGCAATTCCCTTAAGTTGCACCTCTTCATCAGCCTTTCAATTTCTCTTTCCGTATCTGAGGCAAATGAGCCTCAGATCTACTTTTAAATACCCCCTCCCCTGCACCGCTTCTTCTACCTACGGCCTTAGGGCTATTGCCCTGCCTACAGAACCCACTTTCCTCTTCCCAGGCCTTCCACTTCCCAAGAGAAACAATAACCACTTGTTTTGCAGGATTTTAAACCCTGGGACCCGCGATCTTCCACCTCGGACCTGCGGAACTCCGAGTTTCCCGACTCGGACCTCCACCACCCGCGGCCACTCTCTCCACGGAGCACCACTTCCGGATCTCGGGGTGTCTCCACTTTACCGGTCCGCCCACCTCCCCCGGGTACTTCCTAAAGCTTTGTCCTGATCACTGGCTGGGTCGAGGCTAGCAGAGTGCATGAGGCCTTCTTCTAGAAGAATCGCCGAATGGCTCCTGCAGCCTAAGAACTCCGGTCCTGCTGCGGAGTCGAGTGGTGGCGGTGGAGGGACAGTTTGTTTTGAGCACCGAGTGGGGCACACCCGGAAGTGGCGCGTACAGGAGCTGCGCCCACGCCGGGCGCGAGTGCAGGAGGTACAGAGAGGTGGAGGGGACCCTACGCTACTCGGCGTGTCAGCCAAGGGTACAGTAGGGCAGGGGGCCGGAGCCGGCTTCCTTCTGGCTCTGGCTCAGTGGTGGTAGATCCGGCTGTGTAGTGGGAGTCCAGGGCCTTGGGGCGACGGGGCTGGAGAAGGGGTTTAAGCGGTCTAAAGGGAGCCGACCGCACTTCATTCTCTTCCTGGGGACTCGGTGTCTTCAGGTCGCAACCTCTCCTCTCAGTCTTCGGCGGGAGGGCTGAGGGTTGTACTAGTGAGGTGGTCGCCCTTGGAGCTGAGAGTCCACTGAGTTTTTTCTGCTTTTGAGAGGAGGCGAGCGGCCGCTTTGGTGGGGACTTGCGTTTCGGCCTCTTCTACCCCTCCTGAAAGTGATTTTTTTTTTCCTTCGCTGCACCATCGACGCAGGTCTAACATTTCTGTTTTTACCCCATTCAGCTTCTGACTTTGACTCCTCTGCATCTTAAACGATGCTGGAGTCATATGTGACTCCAATTTTAATGAGTTATGTAAATCGCTACATCAAGAACTTAAAGCCATCAGATCTACAGCTTTCACTATGGGGTGGAGATGTGGTTCTCAGCAAGCTGGAGTTAAAGTTGGATGTGCTGGAACAGGTAAATTGTGTAGCTGTCATTTATTGGACGCATTTTCAGCTTGTTTAGAAGTAATCCGTTGTTTCCTACACTTTGTTTTGAAAATTAATTTTTTCTGCTAACGTATTTTGGCTACCTAAAATTAGACACCTTTCTTTACAGAATATTTTTTATGTTTTATTACTAGTGATGGTTTATTAGACTCTGATTCCCAAAAATCACCTCATCAACTAGGAGAACAGTTTCATTGTTCTTATTGTCAGAATTGCTCAGCTTATTTACTCAATTCTCAAGCCTTGCCGAATATGCTAATTTGCCTTGTTAAGATTCTGTATAATACTAAGAAAGAATACATTCCCATTCTCTCTTTGAGGAATGAAAGAGCCTCAAAGACAACAAAATTTTAAGGAAGTTCTGTCTCTTAGTAGGAAAGATGACATTACCCATGGCATTCTGAGAGTATTGATTGCACACAGATTGAGAATGCCAGCAAAATTGAAAATTTCTTTTTTAATTCTTTTCAAAGTTTTCTTTCTTTTAACGTGCAAATACTGTGGTACAAAATAAACTGTACTTCATGTAACTGTAAGTTCATGTAGTTATTACGTCATTTAGTGCAAACATATGCCAGGCAACTCTGTTATGCTTGAGGATACAAACATTATCTGTGGAAACTCAGAATCTGAGTCAGAGACCAACTACTTTTTAGGAGGTAAGGAAAGATTTAATCTGCTGGTGATAGTTACTAAAAATTTTTTGTTATATTCCACTGTTTTCTTTGTTATTGAATAATCTAGAGTTAACACTAAAAAATAATTCTCTAGCTCCTTCCCCTTTCCCTCTCCAAGGTTAATTATCTTATGGGCAGAAATGCTAAGTGTGCAGCTCAATTTTTACATATGTATGCACCTGTGTAACCTTCCAGATCAAGATGTAGAATATTTTCTGCACCCCAGGTAGCTCTCCTGTGCCCCTTTGTAATCAGTATCCCACAGCCCACCAAATAGATGACTATTGTTCTGACTTCTGTCAACATAGGTAAATATTACCTGTTCTTGAATTGTAAATAAATGGGAATTGTGTCTGGCTTCTTTTCTTCAATATTAGGGCTAATATTAACCCATGTTGTTGCACGAGTGGTAGCTTATTCATTGTATTGCCTTGTAGTATTCCACTGTATAAAGTTTCGCAATTTACTTACGTACTTTCCTATTAATGTACATTTGAATTGTTTCTGCTTTTGACTATTGTGAAGATAGATCTTATGAACATTATTTTAATTTGTTGATTTTAAATAGAGGAAAGTGGGGGAGGAGGAGAGAGAGAAAGAAAGAGACAGAAACAGAAACATTGATTTGTTGTTCCACTTATTTATGCATTCGTTGGTTGATTCTTGTATGTGTTTTGACCAGGGATCTGACTTAACGCCTTGGCCTGTATGATGCTCTGACCAACTGAGCTACCTGGACAGGGCTTGTGAACAGTCTTGTACATGTATTTTGGTGCACATAGGCATTAATTTTTCCTAGGTCTGTACCTAGGTGGTAGTCATATGTTTTAGCTTTAATGGATATTGCCAAATAGGTTTCTGTAGTGGTTGTACCAATTTACAGTCTCACCAACAATGTATGAGGTTTCCCAGTTACTTCACACTTATGTTATTACTTGATGTTTGATATTTTAATGTTAGCCTTTTTCGTGGGTGCGTAGTGGTATCTCGTAATTTAAAATTGTTTTCCCTAATGATTAATGATGTTGAACACTTTCATGCGTTGTTCATTGGCTATTTGGATATGCTCTTTTGTAAAGTTTCTGATTCTTTTGCCTTTTTTAAAAAAAATTGCATTTTCTGTCTTTTACTTGTTGATGTGTATGAGTTCTTTGAGTATTTTGGAAGTAAGTCCTTGGCAGATACATGTTTTACAATATCTTCTCCCAGTGTGTGGCTTGTCTTTTTTCCCTCTTAAAAATGTCTCTTAATGAACAGAGTTCATATTATTGAGGTCCAATTTATCAATTCTTTTCCTTTAATTTTTCATCTTTTGTTCAAGATATCTTTGCTTACTTCAATGCAGATACTTTCCTCTGTTTTCTTTTAGAAGCTCAGTTGTTTTCTATGATTCATCTAAAATTACTTTTCTGCACTTGAGAAATAGAAATCAAGATTCAGTTTTTTTTCCATTGATTTTCTATTATACACCATTTGTTGAACCATTCTTTCCTTATTGAATTACAGTAAGTCTTTGTGCAAATCAGGTTGTCATTTGTGTGGATTAATTTCAGAATTCTTTATCTGTTCAGTGGCCTGTCCTTGTGTCACTACCATATTGACTTTTACGGTGATAGTGTACTTTGTACAACTTTGTTCTTTTTTCCTTAAAGGTTGTCATAACTATCGTAGGTCCTTTGTATTTCAATATACATTTAAATTTCAGCTTGTACATTCTAGAATTTTCCAGAAAAGGGAAACACACTGACCTTTTAATTGAGGTTGCATTGAATCTATAGATTAATTTGGGAGGAAGTAACATGTTAACATGTGTTGTGTTGACATAGTATTGAGTTTTTTCAAAAAAGGATTTGTGTCTTGAGAGAGAAACATCGATGTGAGAGAGAAACATTGATTAGTTGCCTCCTGTATGTGCCCCTTACCAGGGATTGAACCCACAACCTAGGTATGTGCCGTCACCGGGAGTCAAACCTGTAACCATTTGGTGTATGGGACGGCACACCAACCAACTGAGCTACCCAGCCTGGGCTTTTCTTAAGAGTATTATAGTTTTACCTACTACATTGAGATCTTTAATTCATTTTTTTATATGTGGTGTAAGGATCCAGCTTCATTTGTTGTTGCATGTGGATATTCAGAATTCTGAACTCCTGTTTGTTAAACTGTCCTTTCCCCATTGAATGGTCTTCCTTCTAAAAAAATCAGTTGGCCATAGCAGTGAGGGTTTATTCCTGGGCTCTCAATCTCCACTGGATTGAATGTCTTTCTTTTTGTCAGTATCACATTGTTTTGATTATTATAGCTTTGTAGTAAGTTTTGAAATCAGGAAGTGAAAAATTTCCAACTTTATTAGTTTTTTAATTTATAAGATTGATTTTAGAGAGATAGAGGAGGTGGGGAGCGAAGGAGGGGGAGAGAGAGGAGAGAGAAACATCAATTTGTTGTTCCACTTATTTATATGGTCATTGATTTCTTCTGTTATGTGCCCTGACTGAGGATTGAACCCAAAACCTTGGCGTATGAGGATGATGCTCTAACCAACTGAGCTACCTGGTGAGGGCTTTATTAGTTTTTTGAATGTTAGGTAAAATTAATCGTGAAGTCATGAGGATCAGAAGTTTTTTTTTTTGTCGGAAAGTTTTAAGTTACTGATTTAATTTCTTAAAAGATATAGGACTATTTAGATGTTTATTTCTCCTTTTGTTAGTGATTGGTTATGTTTTTCAAGGAATTTCTTAATGTTCTCAAAATCAAGGATCAAAAAGAATGGCCTGGGCCTACTTCTGTAAATTAAATCTGATTGGAGCACAGCTATTCTCATTTGTTTACTTATTGTCTGTTGCTATTTTTGTTTACAAATAAGAGTTGCATTTTTTGCATTTATCTTGTTTGGGGCTCTGTGCTTCCTGGGCTTGCATGTCTATTTCCTTCACCAAGTTAGGGAAGTTTTATTTCATTATTTTTTCACATAGATTTCTAATTTCTTGCTCTTTCTCTTCTCCTGGTATGCCTACAATATGAATGTTGGAATGGTTGAAGTTGTCCCAGAGGCTGCTGACACTATCCTCATTTTTTTGGATTTTCTTCTTCTTGTTTTGATTGGTGGTTTTCTTCTTCCTTATGTTCCAAATCATTGATTTGATTCTTGGGTTCATTCACTCTACTGTTGTTTCCCTGTAAATTGTTCGTTATTTTAATTAGTGTATCCTTAGGTTCTGACTGGATCTTTTTTATGCTGTTGAGGTGAATTCCTTGAGCATCGTTATAACCAGTGTTTTGAACTCTGCATCTGATAGGTTGCTGATGTCCATTTTGTTTAGTTCTTTTTCTGGAATTTTGATCTGTTCTTTCATTTGGGCCATGTTTCTTTGTCTCCTTATTTTGGCAGCCTCCTTGTGTTTGTTTCTGTGTATTAGGTAGAGCTGCTGTGACGCCCTGTGTTGGTATTGTGGCCTAATACAGTAGGTGTCCTATGCAGTCCGGTGTCACAGCCTTCCCTGTCACCCAGTCTGGGTACTCAAGGTGTGCTCTTTTTGTGGGCTGAGTACACCTTTCTCTTGTAGTTGAGCCTTGGTTGCTGTTGGCAGGTCAATGGAGGGATTTACCCTGGCCAGTCAGCTACAAGGACTGGCTGTGACCACTGTCCCCTTGCAGGATCAGCTGTGCAGGGGCAGGGTAGTATTGCCCTGATGTGGTCGGTAGCTGTCCACTGAGTGTGGTGGCCTTGGGGTTTTCAGGTCGTGCAGGCCAAGTCAGTCCCCACCTATGTTTTGCCCAGGGCCACCCTGCCTGAGCTATAAAGCAATCTGAGGTGGCGGTTACTTGTTCTGGGCTTAGAGATTCCCAGGTGAAACCAAACTGTGAATCTAGGCTGGCTGCTGCTAGCACCAGACCTGGGGCCACTTAGCAAGAGGTTTGGGGGCTGGCGGCTCACTGAGGCCAGCTGTTGCTTGCTTGAAAGGATTTAGGAAGTTGTGAAGCATGAGCCAAGATCAGCTATTCATATGGAAAAGCCACTGTTAACAGCTGTAAATTGGGTGAGACTGAGCTTCAGGAATCTTTAAGGTAGAGCAAACAGTGTTAGCCAGGTTGATGAAGTCACAGATATGGCACCTGCTTGCTGGCTTTGTGGCTCTTTAGGGGTAGGGCTAGAAAAGGGACAGTGGCCCTGCCTGTCTTTCTGTCTGGGAGAAAGCTGTCTCCCAGCTCTCACCTTTATGCCAGACACTTCAGTTCCTTCCTGTATGCCACTGGTGCCTTTCAAACTGCTACTGTGGTGCTGGAGCTCAGAGGGAGAGTGAGTAGTTCACGTGTGGGTTCTTTAAGAGGAACTGCTTGGGACTCTAGAATTTTTGTCCACCAACTCAATACCTGCTGGTGTTTGCAGCCATGTTATGGGGACTTATCTTCCGGTCACTGGAACCCTTGGCTGGGAGGCCTGATGTGAGGCTGGGACTCCTTGCCCTTGAGATATCCCTCCCAAATTTTTATCCACCACACATGGATGTGGGACCAGCCTGTTCTGCGTCTCCATCTCTCCGTAGATGGCTATGGTTTCTTTAATTCCGTAGTTGTCAGACTTCCATTCAACTTGGTTTTTGACTGTTCTGAGTTATAGTTGTATAGTTTAGTTATAATTTTTATGTGGTCGTGCGAGGAGCTGATCCATCTTGACTGGAAGTTATACCTTTTTTTTTAACTTCCTGTTTTTATAGGGCCTCTTGGTTAACAGTGAATGAATAGCTTGTTAGGGTTCTCTGTTGTCTTCTAAGCAAGCACGGCCTGGCAGTACTCAGGAATATGTGAATTAATAGCTAGATCTTCTTTGGCTCTTTTGTTCTCTGGATCTCTGTCAGCTTCCTGCTCGATCTGCTGTTTTGTTGCTTGTACCAACTAACATTGTGACCTCCTTATTGTTCCTGAGGTTTTGCTTGTTTTGACAACTTTGTCTGGTTTTGTCATACTTTTTGGGGTGAGAATTTGCTAAACGTCTAACTAAGAATTATTGAAGTTATCTTCTTTTAATTTTTTGATTGTAGAAACCGCATAACAATTTACCTTCTTACCCATTTTTAAGTGTATAGTAGTGTTAACTCTGTGTACATTGTTGCTCAACAGACCTCTAGGACCTTTCATCTTCCAAACCTAAACTCTACCCACTGGACAACTCTCTTTCTCCCTCTTGCCCCCGTCCCTGACAGCCATCATTCTATTTTTTGTTTCTGAGAATTTGGCAATTTTAGTTAGCGTATATGAGTGGAATCATACAATATTTGTCTTTTTGTGACCTGTTTCTCTTAGCATGTGCTCGATGTTCACCTATATTGTAGCATATGACAGAATTTCCTTTTTTTTTGAAGCCTAAATAATATTTGATTGTATGTGTACACCACATCTTCCACATCTTTATCCATTTATTTTTTCTTTTCTTTTTACCCTCACCTGAGGACATTTTTTCATTGCTTTTTAGAGAGACAGGAAGGGAGGGAGGAAGGAGGAGAGAGAGAAGGCACGCAGGTGAGAACAAGAAAAGAGAAGAGAGAAGCATCAGTGTGAGAGAAGCATCAATTGGCTACCCTCTCGCACGTGCCCTGACCGGGGATTGAACCTGTAACCTGGGCATGTGCCCTGACTGGAAATTGAGCCTGTAATGGACATTTTGGTCCATGGGACGATACTCCAACCAGCTGAGCCACATTGGCCAGGGCATAATATTTTTTAATAGCTTACCTAGAATTAGATTTTTGAGAGCTGTTTAACTCTCTTCTTAAATTCTTTGCTATTAATATCCTTGGAACAGTCATAGTTGTTCTGGTTTTAGGGATGCATTTTTCACAATGTATTTCTGAATTAGTAACAAATAAATAAATAATTTTTAAGTTGTAGAGTGTATTTTGAGAACAAAGAAAGAATAAAATCATTCGTGTGTGGTTATCTTAGGGATCCCTGTGGATGTGGATGTGGATCAGGTATGATCTATTAGAACAATCAGTATTTTTGCTTTGCCTTTTACAAGGCGTATATGTGTTCTCACTTATTTATCACATTGAATCTGTGATGAGGAAATGGTACAGTGTTGCTTATAGTAAGATGATAAGTACTTCAGTTGGATTTCCCATATGGGCAATGTGGTTCAAAATTCCGTGTTCTAATATGGAATGCTGCCTCTTGTGTTAGTGTTTGGTTAGTAGTTCAGTTGATTATACTGATGATACAAAGGTGTTGAATTTGATTCAGGTGTCTTTTAACTTCTCCCTGAGAAAATTCAGTTTGGTCCATAGATAGTGACTTTGGTAGCCATTTCGCAAATGTATCATATTTACACAAATCGGGAGTGGTAGAAGTGGAAATACTGGCTCATTATCCTGATAGATATATTTGGAAAGGCATTCAGTACTCATAATAGAAGTATAGATGCATTATAATTGTGGTTAAGAGCAAGGGCTTGGCATCATATTTTCCAGTTTTGTGTCCTGGCTTTCCTAGATGAACCAGGGAAGTTACTCGGCCTTTCCATGCCTCATATTCTTCATTAGTATTTACCTTTTGGGGTTTTTATAAGGCTCAGATAGTTGCATGCAGATCAGGTTCTTAGAATAGTGCTTGATAACCAGTAAACATTGTTTTTGTTATGGACACAGAATAAAATAAAATCTGCGTCAGTTGATTAATGCATGAAATTCTTATTGCACCTTTAAAATTAATGTAATAATGAGAAATATATAAAAATTCTGACAATTAGGTAGATTAGGAGAAATATATTTTTAGTATTTTGCTGTTTAAAAAACATACATTGGACCCACACATTTGTAACAGTAGAAATAGTTAGCATCTTAATAATGATTGTTCATGTTATACAAATGATTATTTTAATCCTCAAAGATACTATTCTTATTCAAATTTTACAGATGAAGACTGAAGAAACTGAGGCACAGATACATTAAATAAGTTGCCCACTGTCATTGGCCTAAGTAGCAGAGTAGGATTTTTAAGCCCATGTCTGCTGGCACCAGAATTTTTATTGGTCTTAACTACTTTACCATATAACCTACATATATTTAGCTATATTGCTACTGTTTTGCTAAACCAAGTAGGGCAGTTGTTGGATAAATGAGTAAGCATAATATTTATCTTAACTTTCCCAAACAGAATTACAAAAACTGTAAAAGTGTGGTTGAAATACAATCTAAACACAGTTTATTTTTTTCATCCTTTGTTGATTTTTAACAATTTCATTGGAAAGTGAAACGGATTAGTATAAAGTGAGAAACAGTTATGTTTTCATTTTTAACCTCTTTCCAGTAATAATGGAAACCAGTCAGAATACATTTCAAATTTATGACCAAATAGTATCCAGGTACAATCTTTACTTAGGTAAAGTTTACTAAGTTTTTGTTTTTCTTTTAAGTTGGTCAGTTTTTATTTTGTCAGGTCATTCTCCGATCTATTTTAGCCCGGCTTTCAACTTACCTTATAATGCTATGCTATTTGTAGTTTAAAACACAGTTGGGGCCATATTTTCAGGTGGGGATTTTAAACAGAGTACCATTGCAGTTATCTCATGCACTGCTGCCGTCTACTGCTGTGACCACCACCACCACCACCACCACCACTACCTGTTGTGCGAACCTTTGTCATGTATTAGGTATTGTGTATTATTTCCATTCAGCAGAGTAAGAAACTCAGGCCTAGACAGGTTAATCAGCTTGTTAAATATCATTTGCACAATTGATTTTTATATTTTAACAGGTTATTGATGCTATTGCTTTTTGATGAACAGTAATTCGCAAACTACTTTTCATGTTGGAATTTTATTTTTAAGAAAGTAATTTGAATATTAGGATAAAAATATTAAGCGCCTACTAACTTTTATTTAATATTTTGTGTTTTAAGGAATTGAAATTACCATTCACTTTTTTAAGTGGACATATTCACGAATTGAGGATCCATGTACCGTGGACAAAACTGGGCTCAGAACCAGTGGTAATTACCATCAACACAATGGAATGCATTTTGAAACTTAAAGATGGAATGCAGGTATGAAGTTATTGTTTGTTTATATTAACCAATTTATAGTTGTTAGTGTTTGATATTACTTTAACTTTTGAGATATGTCATCTTTTACATAAATAAATCTTAGCTTATATACTTATTATCTTTATATGCTTGTTAAAGTTACATAATTAATTGCAAAAGGGTCTTCTTAAATTTAGGTAAAATATCCTAAGGGATATTTTCATGCTAATTTCTCTTAACCTGATCATAGCCTTAATAGGGATCATGTAGATTATTTATTACCTATATGCACTAGAAGTGGTGCCTGATTATGTCCAATTTTCAAGTCAAGATTTTTGAACTTTTGCAAAGTAACTGCATAATTTTTATTTACATGACATTTATAAATGAGGTGAAAATCTCAAGTTAGTTTTTGGGAAGATAAAAATATATTGAATTTGCCTTTATATACCAAATTTCATTATTGTTGTTTTAGTTTTGGCATCAGAAACTAATTCTTTTCTGACTTATTTATTTCTTCTCTGACCTATCGTACATTTCTACCTAGTAAGTTTTTTTTCTCCCCAAAATAAAGGTGTAATACTTATTTTAAGGAGTTTCTACCAAAAATTAATCTAGGAAGCTAGTAGGTCTGGATAGCAGCATAATTGTGATCCATTTACTTTCATCTTGCAGAAGAGTAGTATCTCTGTCATTTATTTTCATTACTTTTTCCTTAACCCACATATAACATTCAGTTTTGGGGAAAGCTTTCTGGAACGAAATGAATCGAAGAAAATTAGTAAATTGATTATTTTCATAAGTACCTTAAGGCAATTTTAGTATATACTAAGTATAACTTAAATTACTGTGAAATTAGTTAAGGTTATTTATGAATTATTAAAATCATTTCCTATTTTAAGTAGATACTTTGAGTGTCATATCAATTGACTGGGCTGAAATCTCTTTTTCCTTTTATGAAATCTTTGATTCAAACCTGAAATATCCAATAAAATTTAACTAATGTAATTTCTGGAAGTAAGCAGACCATGGCTATATATTCCCATGAAAATTTATTTTGTGAACTTTAAATATTTGGGAGATTAATTTTGAAATCTATAGATAATATTGCAACAAAGTTTTATTTTAATTTTATATTTGGTAATACTTAAATGGTTCTTAATCATCATTTATCCTTGGAATTTAATTTTTTTGAGTCTGGACTTCGTTATGCCACCCATGCAGTGCTTCATATTGTGAGAAAAAAAGTCCAGACACTTAAGTATTTTTTCAACTGGTAGGTGGAAGTTTCAAGGCCAGATGTCCCATAAGAAACACATTTTAGAAAAGGCAAATTACAACTAATTATAGAGGCTGCAGAAAAAGATTTGTAACACATGACTTAGTGCCACCTAGAACTAATATTTGATATTGGATCATGCAGATGGCTACTGCAGGAATGATCAGATTTCCTGCTTGCATGGTATTTGATACCTGAATTTTGTGGTGTGTATAGCAAAAGGTCAAAGTGTCATGATTGTAAACCACTCTCACAACAAGTATTTTTTACAGATGTTTAAAATTTTGAGGTAGAAAGGATTGTGAGAATTGTGGCTGACATTTGGACAAATTATTCAGCAATGTACGCCCCTACAACCCCTGGAGAGTAATACTTGCTAGTGATTGGAACTAATCTTTCAGTGAAAACATAGGTGAAACACATTTTTAAACAGTTTATTTTCCTATTTTTAAGCTTTGATTAGTAAAGTAGGAAATAAAAAAAAATTACTGATTTTTAGAGGGGTAGAGAGAGAGAGAGAGACAGATAGTCAGTGATTTGTTGTTCCACTTATTTGTACATTCATTGGTTGCTTCTTTTCTGTGCTCTGAGTGGAGATCAGACCCTGGCATATCAGGTTGATGCTCCAGCCAACTGAACTACCTGGTCAGGGCAGTGCAGCAATTTTCAGCCACTGTGCTGTAAGAGGCACACTGGTGTGCACCACAAGAATTTTTAAAACATGCAACACCTAACCATTTAATCAGGGGCACTGACTTCTTTTCCCTTAGATTGTCTAATAAAAAAATGACAGCAACCAACACAGTAGTTATCCGGTGAGAATGAATCAAAATTATACCAATTTTTTTGTCAGGTCAGCCAAAAATACATTTTTTGGTGTGGCACAGAATTCCAGTAATTAGTTTATGTGTGCCATGGGATGAAGAAGGTTGACAATTGCTGATTTAATGTGTTGTTGAGTTTGGTTTGTTAATTTTGTTGAAGATTTTTGCATCTGTGTTCATTGTGGGTATTGGCATGTAATTTTATTTTCTTGTGGCGTTCTTGTCTGATTTTGGTATCAGGTAATGCTGGCCTTGTAAAGTGCATTTCAGAGTGTTTTATTTTTTGGAAGCATATTAGAAGGGTTGATATTAATTTTCTTTGAATGTTTGGTAGAATTCACCAGTGAAGCCGTCTCGTCCTGGACTTTTGATTTTTGGGAGGTTTTTAATAACCAGTTTAATCTCTTTACTGGTAATTGGTACATTAAGTTTTGTTTTGTCTAAAAAAAACCTTTATTTCTTACTCAGTCTTCAGTGATAATTTGGTCACATTACGTTGGCAGTTATTTTATCTCAGTACTTTCAAAATAATTATTTCACTGTTGAAATAGTTCTGTTTTTGCAGTTAAGTTTTTTGCCTTTTAGTCGTGTTGTCATTTTATCATTTCGTTGTAAAGTGTATATATATATTTCCTAGTTGTATTTAAGATTTTTTTTTTCTTTTAGTCTTTAGTATTCTTCAGTTTCACAATAGTGCCTCTTGAGTGAATTTCTTTTTTGTTATCCTCCTTGGGATTTATTGTGTTTCCTGTGTCTATGGATTTATGTTTTTAATTACTCCTGTAGAATTTCCACTTTATTTCTTTGAATATTAATTTATTCCTATTTCACTGTTTCTGCCTTGTGAAACACCCATTTTCACATTTAGACTCTCTCAGTTTTCACATTTAGACCTTCGCATATTAACCTTTCATGTTTTTTATCTCTTTGTTTCTCTGTGCTCACCGAGGGTAATTTTTTTCAAATCTGTTTTCTATCAAGTTCAGTGAATCTCTCAGATCATGAACTTTTGTGCAACTTATAACAGAGTTTGAAATTTGCTGTCATCCAGTGGTTCTCAAAAGTGTGATCTGAAGACCCCTAGGGATTCCCAAGTTTTTTCAGGGTATACATAAAGTTAAAACTGTTTTTATACTAATACTGAGACATGATTTACTTCTTTTCATCATTTGTTTATGAGGAGAGAGTTGAATTTTCCAGAGGATACTTGATGTATGATATTGCAACAGATTGAAGGCAGAAGCAGATATGAGAATTCAGCTATTTTCCTTTAGGCCAGATTTTTAAAAATATAAAATAATTTCATCCTTTTCAGTAAATTTTTTTGTTTTGGAAAGTATAGCTATTTTTCATAAGGCATAAAACTTCATAATTTATAATTATAATGTGATGGATTCATTTAAAAGTAATTATAAAAAAATATATAAAACCTATATTTAAACTTTTTCTTCTTTCTTACTTTTCATGTGGTAAATATGGGTAGATATAATCCATATACAGAAAAAGTTTTTGGGGCTCTCAGTAATTTCTAAGAGAGTTAAAGTTCCTGAATTCAAAACATTTGAGGACTACTGGTATAGAGAACCATTGAATTATTTTAAGCCAGTAAGCCACTTGATTGAATTTTAGGAAGATGACGGGTATTTCAGAGTGGGGGAATAGTTCGGGAGAAGTAATTTCAGATAATTGGTTAGGTTCACTTTGTGATACTTTAGGAGAAAAATGATGGGGACTAGATGGAATTAAGTCATTGGCTGTGGGCATAGAGAGCTGAGTACAGATTCTGGAGGAAAATATAGAGAGGAACTTGAAGTTCTAGGATAATTTCTGGAATTTTGGTTTAGGATGATTGGGGTAGTATGGTGCTGTTAATTTAGATTCTTTTTAGAGATTAAATACGTCTCTGTCAAGCTCCTGTACTAACATAATAAATTAGATTTCACTGAAGGTTAGTATATATATTGGGCATTATTCATTGTAGGTAAGCATGTACAAAATTATTACTTTAGTACTTAATTTCCTTTATTTGAAGGAAAAATCGAAAAGTCCATTCAACAGATCTTTACTGAGTGCTGTACTAAATAATGACAATTTAGTGACAAACATTTCTCTCCTTTTGAATGTTTTAAGGAACAATTGACATATCTTGTGGTTTATGATTTTAATTTTAGCATAGAAAATTTGTAGTCTTAGAATCCTCTGAGGGTAAAATATTTTTAGATTTAGGTTTGTTTTTGAGATGAAATAACTGATTTAGAAACATTATTGAAAAGAAAATAAAAAAACCAAAACCACAAACAGACAACTTGTGGATGGATGAATATGAAGATAAGTGTTTCAAACTGTAATATGTACTTTAAAAGTTTGAGAACAACAACAACAAAAAGTTTGAGAACAGAAGAAATCATTGTTTCTTGAACTTCTACCTATGTTTGCAAGCATCCCAATCAAAAGTAGTGGAAGGGGAGTTAGCTGGTTGGAAGATAACATTGTTCCAAAGCCCTGTTTGTTTAAAAAATACATACATTAATTTAAATCACAGAATCTTTCACCATGTCATGTGTGATAGTGATTTTCCTCTGGTGTGCTGTGGCACAAATGGTGTGTCACAAGAATTTTTAAAACTTGCAATACCTGACTGCTTAGTTAGGGACACTGACTTCTTTTCTTAGATTGTCATGAAAAATGACAACACAGTAGCTGTCCAGTGTGAATGAATCAAAATTGTACCTTTTTTTTTTTGTCAGATTGGCAAAAATATATTTTTTGGTGTGCCACAGAATTTTAGTAAATAGTTTATGTGTGCCATGAAATGAAAAAGGTTGAAAATCTCTGATGTTTAAGTTTGAAATTTAAGCCAAACTTGGCATGAAGTGGGTATTTGGTTAAATAATTTTTTTTTTAACTTGTTTAGGAAGTTTTAATTCTTGCTTGCCATGTTGGATGTTTTTGAGAAGTTTCTGTTATATACTTGTTTTTATGCTTGGAAAGATTTTTATTTTTGCAGCTGGAGTATTTAAGAAAATACTAAGTTTTAGAGAGAGGGGAAGGGAGGAAGAAAGAGGGAGAGAAACGTTGATGTGAGAGAGAAACATAGATTGGTTACCTCTCACACACATCCCTACTGGGGACTGAACCCACAGCCCAGGCATGTGCTCTGACAGGGAATTGAACTGGCAACCTTTTGCTCTCCGAGATGTTGGCTACCCAACTGGGCCATACTGGTCAGGGCTGAGCTAGGGTATTTTTATTCTCTCATAGCTCTTCTGTTTTAGGAAAATGAAACGTCACATTCAGATTGAGACAAGTAAGGAAGTCTCAGTTTCATTAAGGACTTTCTAAGAATGTTATGAATAAATTAAAATTTGGGGTTGTAATAGAAGTGCTAGTACAACCTTAATTATAGTGTTCAGTGTTTTGGACACTATAATTTATATGTCTAAACAGTATGAACAGAACAGAAAATACTGGTTTGAGACTGCAGCTTGCTGGTAGTTACAAGTTCTCTTTTCCCCTTAGCCTTGAAGCAGTCCTCATTAAAGATAATGAAGAGTGCAGAATGTAGCTTCTAGTCTTTTTTAAAGTTTCTGTTTGACTTGCAAGTTCTGTAGGTTACCTTTCAATCCATAAAATGCAATGGTTTTCTGATTTTTGCTTTGATGATTAGATACTGCTAATTTAATTTTTTTGAACTTACTCATTTTGCCAAGATGTTTTTTGAAACGTGCTATCTAGTGTTTAGAAACTGTACTGAGTCTACATCTGAACTAAGTTTTCTGTAGACTAATTATAGTTAGATTTTACTAGTCTGACAATTTCTGCCTATTTATTGGAGTGTTTTAGATTATTTACATTCTTGTAATTTTAAATATGGTTAGGTTTAGTCTAATTTTTTAAATTTGTTTTCTATTTCTTCTAATTTTTGTTCCTTTATTCCATTTCTTTTCTCGCCTTTTTGGATTAGCTGAGTATATTTTGCCATTCCATTTTATCTTTATTATTGGTTTATTCCCTATACCTCTTATCTTTTTAGTGGTTGTTTTGGGCTGACCATATGCATGTTTAAGTTATTGTCTAATTTCAAATAATAACATACTACATCATGGATAATATCCTTTAGTATGTATACAACAGTGTGCTTATCTGCCGTCATTTGTGCTAATGTTATAATTCTTAGTTCTATATATGTTAAAAACACATAATATCTTGTTATTATTTTGCTTTGAACAGTCAATTTCTAAGAAATTAGCAACCAAAAATGTCTTTGTATTTAACCACATAGTTATTTTTGACGCTCTTCATTCTTTATGTAGACCAAAGTTTTCATGTAGTAGCATTTTACTTCAGGTTGAAGATCATCCTTTAATATCTTTTGAAGTCCATTTCATCTCGCTACAATTTTTTTTAGCTATCCTGAGTTTGAAAACGTCTTTGCCACCTTCTTTGCTATTAACAATAGCTGGAGTTTTTCCAGACAGACTTTGTATATCTATTAGCTGTTTCTATGTCTTTCTGAGAGAGGAGTGTGTTCAGGTCCTCTGCCCATTTTTAAATTGGATATTTTTTTTATTTGGTGTTGAATTTTACGAGTTTTTAAAAAATATATTTTGGATATTAGCTCTTTGTCAGAGCTGTTTCCAAGTATCATCTCCCATTTGGTCAGTTACCTTTTTGTTTTGTTGTCGGTTTCTTTTGCTGTGCATAAGCTTTTTAGTTTGATATAGTCCTTTTTTTTTTTCTTTTTTTGGCCTTTACTTCCCTTGCCTTTGGGGAAAAATTCATAAAATGTTCTCTACAACCAAGATCCAGTTTAGTACCTACATTTTCTTAAATGTAATTTATTGTTTCAGAACTTACATTATTTTGATCTATTTTGAATTAATTGTACATGGGGACAAACTGTAATCTGTCGATAGTTTCATTCTATTCCAATTTTCCCAGAACCATTTATTGAAGAGGCTTTTTTTCCTCCATTGTGTGTTTTTGGCTCTTATTTGAAAATTATCATCCTGTATATGTGGTTTAATTTCTGGGCTCTCAATTCTGTTCCGTTGACCTGTGTGGATGTTTTTCTGCCAATACCATACTTTTGATTGTGGTAACTCTTTAGTATAATTTCAAGTTCAGGTAGTGTGATACCTCGGCTTCACTCTTTTTTTATTCAGGATTGCTTTGGCTATTTGCAGTCTTTGTTGTTCCATAGAGATCTGATTTTTTATTCTATTTCTTTAAAAAAAAATGACATTGGAATTTTGATGGGGATTGAATGAAATCTGTGTATTGCTTGTGGTAATATAGTCATTTTAGCTATGTTGATTTTTCCAATCTGTGAACACAGAATGTCTTTCCAGTTGCTGTGTCTTTTTCAGTCTCTTTTTAATAATGCTTTGTAGTTTTCAGGATAGAAGTCATTTATGCCCATTGTTAAGTTTATTCCTAGGTATTTTATCCTTTTGGGTGCAATTGCAGAAGGAATTTTTTTTTTTCATTTCTTTTTCTGGAGTTTCATTGTTACCATATAGGAAAGCAGTGGATTTTTGTACATTGATTTTGTGTCCTGAAAGTTGACTGTATTTGTTTACTGTTTCTAGTAGTTTTTGGTGGAGTCTTGAGGGTTTTCTATGTACAGACTCATGTCATCTGCAAAAAGTGGCACTTTTACTTCTTCCTTTCCAATTTGGAAGCCTTTTATTTCTTTCTCTTGCCTGATTGCACTGGCTAGGACTTCCACCGCTGCATTGAGTAAGAGTGGTGAGAAAGGACTTCCTTGTCTTGTTCTTGATTTTAGAGGAAAAGCTTTCAGTTTTTTGCCATTGAATATGACACTGGCTGAGGGTTTGTCATATATGGCCTTTATAATGTTCAGGTACTTTCCTTCTGTACCTATTTTATTGAATGTTTTAATCATAAGTGGATGTCGTAGCTGATCAAATGGTTTTCCTCCATCTATTGATAAGATCATATAATTTTTAATCCTTTGTTTTGTTAACATGGTGTATTACATCGATTGATTTGCATGTGTTGAACCATCCTTGTGTCCCTGGAATGAACACCACTTAATAGTGATGTGTTATTTTTTTAATGTGTTGTTGTATTTGATTTGCTAGTATTTTGTTTAGCATTTTGGCACCTGTATTCATCAGAGATATTGGTGTATAGTTTTCTCTTTTTGTGTTATGCTTTCCAGGTTTTGGTATTGGGTTATGTTGACCTCATAAAATGTGTAGGGAAGTATTGCCTCTTTTTCAGTTTTTTGGAAGAGGCTGAGAAGGACAGGTTTCAAATCTTCTTTGAATGTTTGGTGGAATTTGCTAGTGAAGCCATCATACTGGACTTTTATTTTTTGGAAGGTTTTTGATGGTAGTTTCAACTTCTTCACTGCTGATTGGTCTATTTAGATTTTCCAATTCAGTCTAGGAAGGTTATGTATTCCTAGGAGTTTATCCATTTCTTTGAGGTTATTGAATTTGGTGGCATGTAGTCTTTCATAGTTTTCTAATATGATCCTTTGTGTATCTGTGATGTCTGTGGTAACTTTTCTCTTTTTATTTCTGATTTTGTTTATATGCGTCATTTCTCTTTTTTTCCGTGTGAGTCTAACCATGGAGTTGTCAGTTTTATTAATCTTTTCAAAGAACCAGTTCTTTATTGTATTAATTTTTTGTGTAGCCTTTTTGTTTTCTGTTTTATTCAATTCTTTAATTTTTATTATTTCCTTCTGCTGACTTTTGGTTGCTTTTGTTCTCCTTTTTCTAATTCTTTAAGATATAATGTTGTTTACTTGGGGTTTATCTTGTTTCTTGAGATAGGCTTTTAATGATATAAACTTCCCTCTTATTACTGCTTTTGGTGCATCCCAGTTTTGATAGTTGTATTGCCATTCTCATTTGTCTGTATTATCATTTGATTTCACCTTTGATTTCTTCTTTGACCCAGTCATTTTTTAGTAGTATATTGTTTAATCTTCACATATTCGTGGGTTTCTTTACTTCCTTTTGCAGTTGATTTCTAATTTTAGAGCACAGTGGTTGGAAAATATGCATGGTATAATTTCAGTCTTGGATTTTTTGAGACTAGCTTGTGACCCAACATATGGTCTATCTTTGGGAATTTTCCATGTGCACTGGAGAAGAATGTATAATCTGATGTTCTGGGACGAGAGACTGTAAATGTCCATTATATCCATTTGGCCTAAGTGTCATTTAAAGCTGGTATTTCTTGACTGATTTTCTTTTTGGGTGATCTATCTAGAGCTGTGAATGGAGTATTAAGATCTCCCACTATGATTATGTTTTGGTCTGTTTCTCCCTTTAGTTCTGTGAGTAGTTACTTAGTATATTTTGGTGCTTCTTGATTAGGTGCATGTATATTAAGAAGTGTTAAGTATTCTTGATGTAGTATCCTTTTTATCATTGTAAAATGTCCATCTTTGTCATCTTGAAATCTGTTTTGTTCCCGCCTCCCTGCCCCCCAAGATATAAGTATGGCTACACCTGCTTTTCTGTGGATGTTACTTGCTTGGAGAATCATTTTCCGCCCATTCACTTTGAATCTGCCTTTGTCTTTGCATCTTAGATGTGTCTCCTGAGACAGCATATGTTTGGGTTGTGTTTTTTTGCTACTCTGCTACTCTATGCCTTTTTATTGGTGAATTCAGTTCATTTACATTCAGGGTAATTATTGATGTATGAGGAATTTCTGTCATTTTATACTTTCTTTTCTGATAGCTTTGTACCTCCATTGGTTCTTTTCCTTTGTGTTTTTGTATGTTTTTGTTCAGTGGTATTTGATACTTCTTTTTTCTATTTCCTTTTTTTTAAGCTATGTGTCTCAGTTTGGGGTTTTTGTGTGTAGTTACCATTAGGTTTCTGAAAAAGAAAGTTTCACATATACATTAGTTATTTTTTCTTTTGAATGCATTTGATCGTCATCCTTCTTTGTAAATTCAGACCTTAACCATCACCTCTTTTATGTTCTTCCCTGTTTATGCTGTGGGTTATTTTGGTGATCTTATTCATAGTGTTGTGACCTTTTGTTCTTTGTTTCAGGTAGCATAACTCCTTTGAGTATTTCCTGCAGTGGGCATCTTCTGATCATAAATTTCCTCAGCTTCTGTATGTCTGGAGAAGTCTTTGTTTCTTTTTTATATTTAAAGGATAACTTTGCTGGAAATACTATTCTTGCCTGGTAATTTCTCTCTTTTCAGTAGTTTGAATATTTGGTTCCCGTGGTTTCTTGCATATAGAGTTTCTGCTGACAATTCAGCAGAAACTCTTCCTTTATAGGTCATTTCCTTCTTTTCCCTGGCTGCTTTGAGAATTATTTCTTTGTCATCAATTTTTGACAGTTTTAATACAATGTGTCTTGGAGAAGACCTCTTTGGATTGAGGTAATTAGGTGAGCAATTTGCTTCTTGGATTCTAGGATCTAGCTCTTTGCACAGGGCTGGGAAGTTCTCATCCATTATTTGTTTGACTGGCTCTGATCTGTTCTTATCCATTATTTGTTCGAACAGCTCTCTGATCTGTTCTTCCTCTCTTCTTCTGGTATGCTTATTATTCTTATATTGCTTTTTCTCATGGAGTCAGATAGTTCTTGTAGAGGCCTTTCTCTTTTTTTCCTCTACATTATTTCTAGGTTTTTATCTTCAGTATCACTGATTCTTTCCTCAGCCTGGTTGGATCTATTTCCTATGCTCACTAGTTTATTCCCATTATCTTTTATTGAATTCTTCATCTCCAGGATTTCTGTTTGATTTTTTTTAAAGTTCCAGCCTGTTTGGTAAACTACATACTTTGGTCATTAATTTGTTTTCTGAGTGCATTAAATTATCTGCCTGTATTTTTTCACATCTTGTTGAGTGTTTTCAGAAGTACGCTCTTGAATTCTCTGTCATTTATATCACATGTTTCCATGTGTTCATGTTTGCTTTCTAGAGATTTTTAAATTTTCTTTCTGAGTTGCCTTACTACCTTGGTTATTTATGATATTTGATGGGTTCCTTTTCTGTTTAGGCATCTCTGTATTAGTGGCTTGATGAGGTCTTTCTATTTTCCAGTAGGTGGTGCTGAATTACCAGATTTTTTAACTTTGCGACATCCCAAAGCTGACTTCCAGCTTCCATCATTATAGCTCTTAGGCTTTGGGGTGGCATTGTCTAGGGAAATTAGGCAACCTTCTTTGTTTTGCCTTCTCTGTAATGGCGATCTCAGACTTTCGCATGGTCTGCCCCCCATCCCCCACGTCCCAGTTGGGTATCAGTAACAGAGAGCACCCTTTACAGTGGGAAAATAGTGATTCTGTTATAGTAGTTCTCAGGTTTGCAGATAATGTGTGCTGCAACCTGACACTAAGGATGATGGGAGGCAAATTGTGGGAATCTACAGGGCAAGAGTGTCTGTGGCTTTCTTTTGTTGTCTGAAAAGCTGACCACCTGACAGTCGTGGCAGAACCTTTGTGCTGTGTCCTTGCCCAGGTCTCAGCTTAACTGCAGCTCCTCCTCTGCTGCTCCAATAGGAGCGTCCACTGAGTCTCTGCTCCTCCAAGGTTAAGGAAGTGCCAGTCAAAGCCGGCTTCCTTCCCTCTCTCGGCTGAGCCCTCCATGAACGCCTGGCTGCAGGACTGTGTCTGTGGCCAGTCCGAGCCATCCTCCCTTCTCGCCTCCCCTGTTAGTTCCTGCCTGCCCAGCTTTAGATGCTTCAGTGTGCGTATCTCTCAGGCATGCCTGTATGTTGAGCAGGGAATCCTTTGTTGAGTACTACCTGTTCAACTTGTTGAAATTTCAGGAGGAGAGACCTAGGGGATGTCTCATGTAGCTTAGCTATTCCTCTGATGTCCAGCTCTCATTTTAAACAGTTATCTGGTAATACCTGGTGCTGTCAGCTTTGACCATCTTCTACTGCCAGCCTCTAGCCATCCTCCTCCTCCTCTTCTTGCAGACCTGAGTGTGGTCTTCTCCAAATACCACTTTCTTCCACGGTAATGCAATTCACAGACTATGCAGGCATGTCACGGCTGGGGCCTTGTTGAGATGGGTGGAGTGTAGGATTTCCCAGGAAGGCAAAAGGAGCATTTGGAGCCTGCAAGGTGTGCTTTCTTGTTTTGGGTGTATGAGGGGGAATAAGTGCAGTTCCAGATAGAAGAGTAGGGAGGATATAGGCTGGAACTTTCTCAGAGCATCACAGGAGGCTTGGAAGACAGTGGAATAAGGCCCAAGTCACTGCTGTTGTGATGACTCTTCACCAAGTTACTTTAAAATTTAGATAAAAAAACAAGTTGGTTGGTTATTTCCTGGGTAACCTGGAACTTAGAGAACAGTGTTATCCTGTATGATTGATGGTCAAGCATCTCTCTGTCTTCCCTGAAATTTTTAAAGCTTGTTAGCATTGTTTTGCAAAGTTAGAGCATGTTTCATTTTCTTAGGAGACTGAGAAGATTGTTGTGTCATTGACTGAATTAGGATGTAAAGGACAGAGGATTTTTGGGGGGGAATGGGGGTAAGGGCAAAGGAACAGAGTCAGTTGCAGAGTTTGTGAGTTTTAAACGTGCTGAATTTAAGGTGCTAGCATTTAAAAAAATTCTCATAGCTACTTCCCTCATCATTTAATTTCTAAACTTTTATAATCTATCAGTTGTTGGGATCTCTGCTTTTGCTTTTTGTCACATAACCAGAAGATTCTTTTTCCTGAATGAAGTACTTCATCTTTTTAATCTCTCACTGTTAAGTTTTATTTACTCACCAGTATGTAGAATAAAGCTTAAATTTCTTGGACTGATATTTGTTGTAGAAACTATTTGCTCTAACTTCCTCTTTTGGCCTAATATTTCATTGCTCTCTATTTTACTTAAATTGTGCTACTTATTTCTTTTGTATAAGACATATGCTTTCTTCCTTTCTATCTTTCTTGTTCAAATCTCCAGGACCCCCCCCC